>ML844041.1:0-11139 GCA_009831015.1 Picea engelmannii | reverse complement strand
ACTGCTTTCTGGACACGGTATGGTCACTATGAGTTTGTGGTAGTGCCATTTGGGTTAACCAATGCCCCTGCCACTTTCATGTGCTTAATGAACAATGTACTCAGTAAATTTTTAGATAAATTTGTACTAGTTTTTATTGATGACATATGAATCTACTCTAAGAATAGAGAAGAACATGAAGAGCATCTTAGACTTGTGTTGCAAGTGCTAAGAGAGCATCATCTCTATGCTAAATTAAGAAAATGTGACTTCTTTCAGAAGCAAATAGATTACTTGGGACATGTTCTGTCCGAGGAAGGGGTAGCAGTAGATCCTGACAAGATCAGGTCTATCATGGAATGGCCTGCCCCAAAGGATCTTTTAGACATCAGATCCTTTATGGGATTAGTAGGATATTATAGGAGATTTATAAAAGGATTCTCCAAGATTGGTTGTCCAATCACTACGCTCTAGAAGAAGGGGACAAAATTCCTGTGGACACAGAAATGTGAAGAAAGATTCCAAACCCTAAAACATCTATTGACCCATGCACCCGTGTTGAAAATCGCTAACCCAGAAGCTGACTTCCTTATGTGCACAGATGCCTATAAGGAAAGGCTCGGAGGAGTCCTTATGCAGAAAGGAAGTGTGATCTGCTATGAACCCTGAAAATTGAACGAACATGAAGTCAACTATGTGACTCATGATCTAGAACTGGCTGCCATAGTGCATGCCTTGAAAATGTGGAGGCATTACCTCTTGGGAATAAAATTTGTACTTATGACAGATCACTGTGGATTGCGATATTTTTTTGACCAACCAAAGCTCAATGCCAAACAAGCTAGATGGATGGCCCTCCTTAGCATTTGATTTTGAAATCAAACACATTAAAGGGAAATAAAATAGGGTGGTCGATGCCCTTAGCAAAAGCATGAAAACAATTCACCTGGCAGCGGTGAGTACCTACGAGACAGATGTCAAGAACAGAGTCAGAAATGCACAAGAGACAGATCCCTTCGTTCAGAATGTGACCCTATACCTATAGCAAGAACCCTCTGGAGTAAAATATGAAGGCTACCAGATGACCGAAGGAGGTCTGCTCACTTACAAAGATAAATTGTATGTTCCAAATTGTGATGAATTGAAGAGGTTCATTATGGATGAACTACATAAAAGACCATATATTGGTCACCCAGGATACCAGAAAATGATCACTGCCACCCGGAAACAATTTTATTGGCCTGGATTGAAGAAAGACACATCCAAATATTTGGCCCAATGCATAGAGTGCCAACAGGTTAAAGCAGAACATCGACACCCAGAAGGACTATTGCAACCTTTACCCATCCCAAAATGGAAATGGGAAACCATCTCCATGGATTTTATCACTGGATTGCCAACTTCAACCAAACAGAATGACGCCATTATGGTAGTGGTGGATAAATTGAGCAATTCTTCTCATTTCATCCTCGTCAAATCAACCTGCAAGGCAATATATATCGCCCAGGTATTCATGAAAAAGGTATTCAGACTGCACGGTATGCCGAAAGAGATAGTGTCTGACAGAGACACAAAATTTACTTCTAATTTTTGGAAATCACTGATGGCTGGTTTAGAAACCAAATTGTTGTTTAGCACCGCCTATCACCCTAAAACCGACGGATAGACAAAAAGAGTGAATAAAATATTAGAGGATATGTTAAGGATGCATGTAATGCATCAACCCAGGAAATGGGAAGACTACCTGCCATTGGTAGAATTCGCCTACAACAACGGCTACCAAGCATCCTTAAAGATGAGTCCCTTTGAGGTCCTCTATGGTAGGTCATGTAATACTCCAGTCAGCTGGAGTAATCCTGTAAATAGGATTTATTTTGGACCCGACATGTTGAAAGAAATGGAACAGCAAGTGACTCAGATAAAACAAAATCTGAAGGTCGCTCAGAACCGACAGAAAAGTTATGCTGACCAAAAGAGAAATCCAAGAGAGTTCAAAACGGGAGATCATGTATATCTAAGAGTTAGTCCCAGGAAGAGTTCCCTGAAAATGGTAGCTTGTGCCAAGTTGGCACCCTGGTATTGTGGACCCTTTGAGGTTCTAGATAGAGTGGGACCTGTAGCCTATCGGCTAGCACTTCCTCCCACAGTAAAAGCATATAATGTTTTCCATGTTTCATTATTAAAGAAATATGTACATGATGCTAATCATATGATTGATTGGTCTATGATCCGGGTGTAACCAGAGGGAGAATTTCTACTAGAACCCCAATTCATATTGGGTAGAAAGGAAACCCTGCTCCGGAACCGAACCATTGCACAGGTCAAGGTGCAATGGAAACATTTTGGCCCAGATGAGGCTACATGGGAAATGGAGGATGCCATGAAACAGGCATATCCAATTTTGTTTACATCTGTACATGCATGACATGTTGATAGATAGAACATTGAGGACAATGTTCCTTTAAGGGGGGGGGGAATTGTAACACCCTGTTTCCCCCAGTTTGTAAAAATAACTAGACTGGCCAAGAACTGTGGAAAAACTCAGAAATGAGAATGTGTGATGTGAATGGACCTTGTGGAAAAGGTCGATGAATGTGAATAATATTATGAATTTATATTGCAGGACTGCTGAGAGGGGATATGTTGAAAAAGAGACCACGATGGCTGAAGAAAGGCGTTGGAAGGCACCTGGAAAGGTGGCGTTAAATTCCACCGAAAATCAATATCGTATTTGGACTTCACTGGCCCGGAGAACCAAAAGTGGCTCACTGGCCCTGAATTAAATGTCTCACTGGCTGGTAGGTAGATGGCTCCTCAGGAATTAATGAGGGATGGGGAGGAGAACCGCCCATCCGTAGAGCCAATAGGCCTGACCAACGCGAGGGAAATCACGCCACATGCAACCTCACAAGAGGATAAGGTGTGGGGGAGAAGTGATTTGGCGTGGATGCGAGGGGAGAAAGAGAACTCTGGCGATACGCAAAGTGAGTGATAGCAGCGAGGAAGGAGAGTAACCTTCGCTCTTGGTCACTGGCAAACAGAGACGCAGTCTCACAGCATCATGGTCTCAGCTCGGGGGTGGCTAGTGGTAAATCCGTTGGGAGTCGTTGAGCCTACAGTTGGGTGGAAACGAGCACCCCTCTCAGCAGTTTTATAACCCCTAGTGTTACTTTCTAAGAACTGTTTTTCCTTTGGCATCTTGAAATATATGTATTCTGACAATTATGCTCATAAGCTGTGAAATTGTGAATAATTTCAGTATAAGAATGTCTGTATGATGTTTTGATCAGTACTGGTAGTTGTATGTTTATAATGTAAAGACTTCATGTGGCTTATGTTCTCTTAAATCATTATTTATATGCATACTGATCTAATTTAGACTTCACGCTTGGTTCTCGGGAGAGAGATACCCTTATCTGCCTTAGATAGTACCCTGGGTAAACCTCCCCATAGAGATACCCTTCTTGAAAAAGCCATCAAGAACCTGGAAGGAAGATGTGAAGGTGCAAGGCCTTAAGAAATCCCTGATAAGTATCGAATCGACGGACGAGATCCCATCGGGAGATCTATGGTCACTCACAACTGTCAGATAAGAAGAAGAAGATGGAAATATAAGTACCTTAACCTTGATAGGTGTTGATCGATGGACGAGATCCCTTCGGGAAATCTGTGGTCACTCATGACCATTAGATTTGGTAGGAGAAAGTAGGATGTTAAATGCCTTAACCCTGTGACTTTCTGTGTCTTCATGGGTAGCGAAGAGATCGGGACCTTAGATCCCTAAGGTCCATGAGAGCATCCGGACCGTTGATCTTTCCATGTCCAGGAAGTTGTGGGAGATCACACAAGTTAGGAACCTGTCTGAGCCGTCAGATCTTGACTAAAAAAAATGACAGTCATTGGATCTGTCAGGAGATATCTGAGGGATAAACCCCCAGTGAATAGGGGTGAAAGCCCCGAAATAGATCTGGACCATCTGAATAATGGAGGCCACGTGTCAATATATTTTCCACTTCGGGAAATCGGGAGTCAAGAACTCGGGAGTTCTGGTGACGAAAGATCGGGGCATTCCATGGTAGAAACCCCGAAGTAGATTCGGGTTATCCGATTAAAGGAGGCCATGTGTCGTGAGATTTCCCATTTCGGGAAATCGGGAATCGAGAACTCGGGACTTCTGGTGACGAGAGATCGGGATGTTCCATGGTGGAAACCCTGAAGCAGTCGTAGACCGACCAATTTTGGGTGGCTACGTGTTGAGAGATTACCCGTTTCAGGAAATCGGGGATCGGGGATTCGTGAGTCCCATTGACAAGAGGTTGGGCTCTCTCCTTGACAAATCCTGACAGAAGAGAGACCGTGGTCATATGGAAAGAGGTCATATTGACCAAGGCATAACCCAAGGGGCTAATCACTGATTTAGGCTTGTTTGTCACTTCGGCGTTTCGGCACTCGGGATACCGAAGGGCATGTTCCCTTGTGCTCTCAAACCCCGAAATCCAAACTTATAAATATCGAGATGTTAACATGTGGTTAAGATCCAATGAACGGACAGGATCCTCTCAGAGGATCCAGGGTCTAGGATGACCATGAAATGTGAGAAAGAGATGTCGGCTTTAAGCTGGGGTGTGAATGCGCATTAGGGTAAGTGGCGAGCAGATATGGATGCCTAGAGTCCACCCACCCAGATCTACGGCTGAGGCTTCATTCTTGATCCCCCTTGTTTTTCTACCTTTAGCGGTGAGGGGGGGTCTGGAATTGAATGCGCAACTCTTTAACGGTCAAGATTTATTCGTCTTGATCAACGGCATTCAGGTGAATTCCGGACCCCCCTTGCCATTCTGCCTTTAATGGGGGGGTGTCTGGAATGGTGTGGCATGTGAAGTGGGACCCTCCTCCTGACTCCACTCAATCACGCGACAGGGTCGTTCCTGATGGCCATTCGCTAACCCTCTTGGGATTCATCCCTATTGGCCAGTCACTAGCCCTGTTGGGGTTCGGCGGTTGCAGAGTCGAACGATTTGACATTCATGTAGCATTGAGGCGTGAAATAGAAGAAGCACCATGATTATTTGACCTGTGATCCTGACCCGCGATGACATGAGAGAGAGAGTTATCTTACGCTAGGCCTTCGTAGATATTTTGGGGGCTCTGATTCTGCAGAAATCAACGAAAAATTGATTATGGTAGTGGGTGCATTACACTTTGTGACAAACAAACTTGTTCGACAATTATAACAATATCCAATTTAAGTAGGATAGAATATGGTAATCCATTTAGGATGAAATAATATTTTATTGAGTAAAATGTATAAGAATGAGATATTGATTACAATGACAATGAGGGCCATATATACCCACACAGGGTTGCCCTTTCATTAATAGACATGTATTTTGGATAAGACATGTTTTTGCGTTATTATGTATTAATTATCATTATTTAATGATTATTTATTTATATCTATATATTTTATATATTTGTGTTCGTTACATATCCTTCCCCTTTAGAAATACTTTGTCCTCAAAGCATGTTTATGGAGAGGCTTACATCTTCTTCCTGGTTCACAATGTCTTCACATGATTCTTTGTTTTTTGCATTGTCAAGATTGACGATACAAGACGATATAAGTGATGAAGAGTTGAGCAGAATTGTCAAATTGTGAAAAGATCAGACCATCCTAATTCAATCTTTTGTGGAACATTGCTCTTCATGATGAATGGTTATCATGAGACTGAATTACGTTGGTATCAATATTTTTTGGACGATAAGTTAGTCGCTCATGTCCTAAATGACATTGATATTCTAATTGGTTAAGATATATTCTCGTATGATTTGGATGTCGATAAGGATTTCTTATAACATGATTTTTCCTTATCATACTTGTAGTGTTTTCTTCGTTTAACTTTGATACATGATTTTCTTTACGCCCTAATGTTTCCTTATTAATGGTTGAATTTGTATTAATAAGTATACTTGGAGCTTCCATCGTTTGTACTCCAACATCTGACGTTGTCTTTTTTTCAGTTGATTTTGTAGCTTCTTGAGTGGTGACATGGATTGGAACTGTAATTGTTTCATTTTCCATAACTTGGATTTGTTCATCTGGAAACTTCGATGCTTCCTTTTATATAAGCATTTCTAACTTGTTTTCTTGATATTTCTTATCATTCTTAAGCTTTTTTATTTGCATAAGCAGGTTTTGATTATAATTTTTTAAATGTGACTTTTCTTCATTATCTAATTTGTCGATATCTATAATGTCTGGATTTTCAAGTTTCTCTTTCTTCAGTGTCACACACCCACAACGGGGCATAAATAAATTTCACTTTTTCTTAACTCTCTTTAGTTTCCCCTTTCTTCTATTGCAGGTTCTTCCAATCCGCAACTCTTTCCTGAGCCCCCTTTTGAAGGGTTTGAGCAAGAGGTGCTAGATTTCCATTCTAGACCCTTCCTTCATATGTCCTCAAGCTATGACCACACTCTCCCATGATCCAACAGTCCCGATCTCCTCTCTCACGAACCAGGATTTCACGTTTCACGACTTTGGAGGTTGGCTTACCTTTGTTTCCCCGATTCCCGATTTCTCGATATTCGCTTTCTAGATGAACGGTCTGGATCCCTCCTTTGATCAACGCCTGTGATCATTTTTTGAACTCAGACTTTGTGAGTTGTGAGTCAGTGAAATGTTGACTTCCCACCACACGTCCCTTCTCGATGGACTGCTAGGTTCAAATCGTGGCTTCGCGTATCGGGTATTTGGATGTGAGTCAACCCTAACTCTTATGATCCCCAAACTCCCGACGGTGTTAGATCAATGGTCCACGATCTCACGTGATCCGACGGTCCAGATCCTTTCTCACAAATAGGGTCTTTCTTGATCCACAATTTCCTGAAATTCACCTGTGTCAAATCAACGAACCACAATCCTTCGTGATCCAATGGTTGTGATCAAATCGCGAGTTCATGTTTTGCAAGTCGTCACAACTCTTGCCTTTGAATTTCCCGATGTGCGAGTCATTGAAATGTTGATCTTCTGCTATGTTTCCTTCCCAACATCAATGGCTAGGATCAGCTCCACTCTTTCCCTTGCGAATATTCTGAAGTCTGAATCCTCGAACTCTCAGATCTGCTGCCATTTTTCTACCCCGACAATGGACGGTTCCGATCATTTCGGAACTTCGGGACTTGGAAAATTCCATTATCATGTATAATTTCAAAGGGTTTAACCCTCGTGCACCTTTCCTGGATCTAACTGCTATTGGTCCTCACACTCAGATCTGACGACCCAGATCCAATCTCCTCCTGTGCGATCTTATAATTGTCTGGACATGAATTCTCGTAGTCCAGATCTCTCACAGTGCTCGATCCAACGGTCACTATTTCTCCTTCTCTTGAGATTTCACTTTCTTCCCTGACTTGGAAGATTTCAGATGTTCTAAAGGCCTCGACCCTCGATCTACCTCCTGTGAGCCCTGATATTGGGTCTCTACTTTCACTTTCCTTCCATAGCTTACGAACTTGAAACAAGTTCACCTCTTGGACCTCATCTGCACTCTTAAAAAGCGCTTATCTCTTCTAAACTTCATTCTTAGGGGATTTTTAATTCCCACATACTCTTTCGTTAATCTTCTCGTGTCTAATAGATGGTCCATGACCTTCCTTGATACAATGGTCCAGATCACATCACAACTTTAGGTTTTGGAAGTTTAGTCGCACCAACATTTGGATCTTCCAATGTGTGAATCCCCGATCTCTCCAATCCGATGGTTAAGAAGGATCCCAATAGATCCTATATCTATGGTCCAGATCACATCACAACTTTGGGTTTCCAGATTTTAGTCACGCCAATGTGAAAATCTCTTGATGTGCAAATTTGCGAAGACTGAAGGAGTCGAGGCACTAACTCATGTGCCCCTTCTTCAAATCTAACGGTCGAGATAGACCCTGGGTTCTCTCGAATGGACATCGTCTGTTCATCTTCTAATGAAAGGATATTCCCTTTCTATACTTGAACCTCACTATTCTTCATGAGATTTGTTGGCTCTAAAGGACTTAAGAGTTTTGCAATATTTATTTTTAACGTAACGCTTGGAAGCGTTCTTTCGCACACTCCTTACATTCATTCCTCAAATCTAGGACTTAATATGGTCTCGATCTTTGTCCACCTTGTAGAGACTTGGTGCATACCTGCACTACCTCTTCTGAGCTTATTAGACTCTGTCCTCATAGTGGTTGTGGGGTTCAACCTCCGCAATCAGAGAAGTACTCATGTGACTCTAGGACGGTGACAAAATTATCTGGGAAAGTTATTCCAAGGAATTAAACTAGAGTATAAGGAAATCAAGAAGATATGAAAGTTCTCAAGGAATGAACGCATACTTCTTAATTAATCATTCAATATAGAAACCATTATAGGCATATAAATACAAGTCATGCATTCATTATTTCCAATTCAAAGCACAAGGCATAAAAACACTTATCAAAACCATAAGGCATGATGTGACTGCTGAGAGGGGTGCTCGTTTCCACCCAACCATAGGCTCAGTCACTCCCAATGGATTTATCACTAGCCACCCCCGAGATTAGGCCACAATACTTTGAGATTCAATCTCTCACTTTCATCTCAACGGAAGTTAGGGATGAAGGTTACTCTCCTTCTCCCGATACAGGAATAGATGAGGACGAAGGTTACTCTCATTCTCCTCATTCAGTCTCTATTCTCTGTGATCATAACTCACTTTCACTTTCAATCCTTCCTCATACCCAAGAGTATCTACTCTCGTCTCTTCATTCTTCACAGTCCCTCCCTCTGCCCACACCACGCTTTTGTTCTTGCCTTCCTCATCAAGATTGCATGTGGCTCGAAATCCCAGTTCATGGTCAGGTTCAAAATCCTTACAGATGGGAAGTTTTCCCCATCCCCTCATTAACTCTTGAGGAGGCCTTCCCACCTGCCAGCCTGATTGTAATTCATTTCAGGTCAGAGGGTTGTTCTAATATTGATCAGTTAAAACCAGCATAGTACTGGTTTGGTGGAGGTTAACGCAACCATTTTGGGTCCCCTCCACCGTATTTTCATTAGAAATCATGGTCTCTCTTAGCACATCCCCTTCTCAGCAGTCATGAAACACATTTCCATTATCTATTAAAATAACAGGATTTACATTCATCGACCTTCATAGAAGGGTCCACCAAATCAAACATTCACACTTTGAGTTTGCCATAGTTTCTGGCCAATAAAGTTATATTTACAGACTGGGGGAAACAAGGTGTTACAATCCCCCCCCCCCCCTTAAAGGAATCATTGTCCTCAATGTTCTATCTATCAACATGATAGGTGTGTACAGAAGTAAACAAAATCAGATATGCTTGTCTCATGGCATCTTCCATTTCCCATGTAGCCTCATCTGGGACAAAGTGTTTCCATTACACCTTGACCTGTGCAATGGTTCAATTATTGAGTGATGTTTCTTTCATGTCTAGTATGTATTGGGGTTCTAGTAGGAATTCTCCTTCTGGTTCCACCTGGATCATAGACCAGACAATTATATGATTAGCATCATGTACATATTTCTTCAATAATGAAACATGGAAAACATTGTGTGCCTTTATTGTGGGAGGAAGTGCTATCCTATAGGCTACAGGTCCCACTCTATCTAAGACTTCAAAGGGTCCACAATACCAAGGTGCCAACTTGGCATAGGCTCCCATTCTTAGAGAACTCTTATGGGGTCTAACTCTGAGATAAACATGGTCTCCAGCTTTGAACTCTCGGGGAGTTCTCTTTCTATCGGCGTAACTTTTTTGTCGGTCCTAAGAAATTTTCATATTTTGCCTTATTTGCACCACTTGTTATTCCATTTCTTTCAGTATGTCGGGTCTGATTGTAATTCTCTCCACTAGATTACTCCAGCTAATTGGAATATTGCACTGTCTACTATAGAGGACTTCAAAAGCGCTCATCTTCAAGGATTCTTGATAACTGTTGTTGTAGGCAAACTCTACCAATGGTAGGTAGTATTCCCACTTCTTAGGTTGATGCATTACATACATCCTTAGCATGTCCTCTACTATTTGGTTCACTCTTTCTGTCTGTCCATCAGTTTGAGGGTGATAAGTTGTGTTGAATAGTAATTTTGTCTCTAGACCAGCCATTAGGGATTTCCAAAAGTTTGAAGTGAACTTGGTATCTCGGTCAGATACAATTTCATTGGGCATGCTATGCAATATAAATATCTCCTTCATGAATATGTTGTCAATATCTATGGCCTTGCAAGTTGATTTGATAGGAATGAAATGAGCATACTTACTCAGTTTGTCCACCACGACCATGATGGCATCATTTTGCTTGGTCAACTTTGGTAATCCAGTGATGAAATCCATGGAGATGGTTTCCCATTTCCATTCTGGGATCGGTAGGGCTGTAATAATCTTGTTGGATGTCGATGCTCTGTCTTAACTTGTTGGCATTCTAGGCATGTATCTATATAGTTAGTTATATCCTTCTTTAACCTAGGCCAATAGAATTGTTTCTTAGTGGTCGTGGTCATCTTTCTATATCCTGGGTGACCAGTATATGGTCTCTTATGCAATTCATCCATTATGAAACTCTTCAAGTTGTCACAGCTTAGAATATACAATCTATTTTTGTAAGTCACCAACCCTTCCTGGATCATTTGGTAGCCTTCGTAATTTAGTCATGCAGGCTCTTGTCTTAGGTATGAGGTCACGGTCTTGAAGAATGCATCTATCTTTTCTGCATTTCTGACTCTTTCCCTGACATTCGTTTCACGAGTGCTTACTGCTACCAAATGAATCATTTTTATAATTCTTCTAAGGGCATCGACCACACTATTTTCCTTTCCTTTGATGTGTTTGATTTTGAAATCAAGCTCACTAAGAAGATCCATCCACCTAGCTTGCCTGGAATTGAGATTTGGTTGATCAAATAGGTGCCTTAACCCACAATGGTCTTTCATAAGCACAAATATTCTTCCCAAGAGGTAGTGCCTCCACAATTTTAAAGCATGTACTATGGCAGCCAACTGTTGGACACACCTACCACACTTAGAGGGGGGGGTGAATGAGTGTGGGGATCTTTTTCCCAAAACTTCCCTCTTACAAAAAAACTCCTTAGTTAACATTCAACATTTTCTCATTACT
>ML844040.1:25703-39108 GCA_009831015.1 Picea engelmannii | reverse complement strand
TAATTTAAAGTTCACTATACCACTTATAAAGTGACTTTATGAAAAAGACCCACTTTTAAGTTGTGGACCACATTCCTAGGTAAAAGTTTAAAAACCCATAGGAACCACTTGTCCAAGGTACAAATCTTCATTAAAATTCAACAAATCCAACTCTCGGATCTCAAGATATGGGCTTTGGAACATCAAGACTCAGCAGTCGTTGATTAATTTTCATGGGGCAATCTGGGCCCTTGATTTCAATTTGTCCACTCCATTAAAAATTTCGACTTTTGTTGGAAATCATATATCCCACATACAAGGGGATATTGGGATTTGAAGTGTTTATAATGTAAAGTCCACCATGCCTCTAATGTGAAATAGAAGAAGACTATGAAGACTTGTAATCTCGAACCTAGGAAATTTATCAATTAATTAAAATTTTAATTGCCCAATCATCATCCACCTAATGCCCAGTGAGCATTCAGTCAACGATGAGTCAGCATCCACATGTCATTATGTGATAGGTTACCACGAGTTGCCACATTTGACCACGCGATTGGTTGCCACGTGTCATGGTTTTATTTGTTGCCATGTGTCATTCTCCCATTGGTTAATAGAGTTGCCATTTGTCATGAAATAATTGGTTGACAAATGGAGTAATTTCATTGGTTAATAATGTAATGGGAGAAACTTAGGATAAATTGGTTAAGTATTGGGAAAATGGGACGAGAGGAGGGTAGGGTAGAGTGGGGGGGGCGGGGCGAATGAGGGTAACGGAAGTTAGGAGATGAGGTAGGGTCACATTAGGGGGGGGGGGAGGGGGGAATGAGTGTGGCGGAGTGAGGAGGTCGTGGGGATGGAGGGATAAGGGAAGGGAGATGCATCCGATCCTGCAAGCCCGCAGTGGTGTCAAGAGAGTGGAGGGGAGTGGGTTTAATAAATTGGCTAAGTGATGTGGAGCGAGCAGACGGAGAGATGGAGGGATAAGGGAGGAGAGATAAGGAGGATGAGGAGAACCCGCAATGGAGTGAGTGAGGGAGAAACCAAAGAATTTTTCCAAGTATGAACCGTATAAGAGAGGAGAGAAGAGAAAGTATAAAGAGATTTTAAGAAAATTTTAAGTATTGAAAATAACGAGATATGGGAGATGAGAGAAATATGGAGAATTCTAAGAAAATAATGTGGCCCCAAGAATTTGGACATGGTTCCACGAAATTGGACATGGTTCCATTACAATGATTGTGGTTCCAAGAATTCTTAGTTCCAAGAAAAATTAGCTTTGTTGCATATTGAGGAAGCGCTCTTTGGGCGTTTAGACGCAAACTTGGATATCTTGAGCATACGAACTTGGATTTTGAATCCGAAAAAATGGGTGACAAAGTTGAGACTGAGGGCTACGCCATGAACTTGTAATCGTTCGAAATTTTCTTCTTTTGATATCAATTTTTTTTATTATTCCAGGAGCAAGAAAACAAAGGTGACCAAATTTTCAATCAACAGTGTTCTAATCCTAGCAAGGACACTTTGGGTTGATAAAAACAAGAAGGAAAATAGAGTTTCCTCATACTCTTCTTTTAATAGTAGATATTGCGTTTAGAGATTAAATATATATATATAATATAAAGATTTGTGAATTATTATATTTATTGCACATTATATTTATTAGTACTAAATTTTTAATTTTGCATATCATATTGTATTTGGGCTGATAGCATTACAGGAAGACAAATGGGATCAAACGTTACAATCTTCTCAATATTGGGATGTAGAGTGCACCTCACTTCTCTCGTTACAATCATCAGTGGAGACATTGCCATTACATTTTGTACATTACCTCCATCTTTGTTGATCACATATGCATCTTTATGTAAATAGCTTAAGAGTTGAACAAGGATCTCATGATAACTTCTACAATCTATGAATGATTTTATGATTGTTTCTTTTGACGGTGTTGGCTCTCTGAGGCCTCTTTGCTCCTACAATTTGTTGGCATTTCCATTAGTCACCTCCCACCTTTAAGTACTCTCTTGGTGTCCCAGTCCCCGCGTGCTCTCCAAGCAAGAATTGAAAGTGATGTGGGAGGATATTTACAAATAGTACATACAGGTCACCTAGATTGCCCCTCCCAAGGACATAGGTCCTAAGATGGCTTTCTACTTTTAATTTGTAAACTGCTAAAGCTATTCCTCTAGACAATTCGTCACAACATATCTTAATCTATAGAAAATTGTTACTGTTCCAATCCACTTTTATGCCCAAAAATGCATACTTTATCATTCTTATCGTTAATAAACTTCAACAATGGAATCTAAACATTGCTGAATGAAATAAAGCAACAGGACAATCAGCCATACAGGTACATAAAAAATCTACCTTGAAAAATATGTCAATCGAAGAAAAACTCTAGCATTAAAAATGCATTGTTTTATTGATCTCAACAGATTACAATTTTTTGGAGCACACTCTCCACGTTTGTGTGCTCTATATGAGCAAAACAAATACATTACAAAGACTTCCCAATGATTATCCAATTGTGCTTTCTTCCTCCTACTGAATTGTACAACACATATTGATGAGGAATAATTCCCATCATCATCTTTAAAAAATGATCGGATTGAACTATGCCTGAATTCTCCCCTTAAAGAATGGTTTACAAACTTGGTCAATATGACCAAACGTATCAACCTAAGCCACATGACATAGGGATACGAGTACCCAAATATATCCCATATTGGTACATAGACCCCACGAAACAATATACTTAGGAGACATAAATAATACATATAATGTATAAAAATATAGGAATAAAATATAGACATACAATTAACGCCAAGAATCTTGAGACATACAGTTAACACCAAGAATCTCTAAATAGTATTTACCTCTTTGCTCAAATGGTGATTGATATCTAGGCCTAATCATGCCTTTATAGCAATTTTTAAACCCTAATAATTTTCTTTAGTATGGTGTTTTTAGCACCTACATATAGAACACACAAATACACACCAACCTTGTGTGTCCAACATGCATCAAATATATGTCGACCATAGCACACATATCTTAAGAGTATTGAGCACATGAGACACACGTATCTCGTGTATCCACATCTCAAACACATGGATATGAGGTATGAGGGGGGTCTAACACATATCCTATATCTTAGGTATCAACCCATTAGGCGCCTTGTTGGACAGTGGATACAAGATATGAGTGGTCTAACATTGTATCTTCGATATCAACCCAATGAGTACCTTGTTTATTATAGTTATTAAGGACTTGGTCGATCACTAATCAACTTTTTTTCAAAGGAAAACCTCACGAGGAAACCCTAGACACCTCCCCACATATCACAGATGATACCCACTACAAAGTCGTCGATGTTGATTACGACACCTAACATGTTAGGGGCATCAAGTGAGGCACGCAATAGAGACAGGCAACCTAAGGGATCGACACAAAGACCTGCTACATGAAGCTCAAAGCACTCATCCACTTGAGCCAACCCATCGGACCATTTAAAATGTTTGGAACATTTTGTCCCACCCTCAAACACTTAAGCAAGAGGGAGATTGTTGGTACCTTGCCAACCCCATATAAATTGAGGGGTATGCCCCCTCTGTGCAACTCACAAGTATTCTCGGATGAGCTTAAAGACCCCTCACTTCCCATCAAAACAAACCTTTAGTAAAATTTAAACCCAGATGAACAAGGGAAAAGTCCTCTTGCATTCCCATCACACCACATGCTCATGTGCTAAAAATGTTTGGAAATATCTCATCCCACCCTCAAGCACTTAAGTGAGAGTGAGATCCTTTAGGCCAATTCAGCATTTGTAAACATCAACTTCAAAGTGAGACAATTCATCACATTACAATATCAAAGAGGCTCTGTCAAGTTTGTCACCTGCAAGAGATCAAGTTGGAGGAGCACTTTATCTTCCATTGCCATGTATACTATGAGATTAGGGAGGAGATTCCATTGTCTCTACAAAGCGTAAGGAGGATTTCTCACTACCTTTTTATGATCGTTGGACCAAAGGTGTCTATCTCTTTTCCATAGGAGATTATTGGGATTCAAAGGACAAATTGAATAGTGTCCACCCAAGACAAACCCTTTTAGGTTGATCACTTTCTTATGTCCCTCAATCTCAATGGAAAATGACCATAAGCCACATGCAAAGTCCCAAGAGACGTTAGCTTCTAGATCAATGAGACCTTGTAATTCTAGACCTACAACTAGCAAACAAGCAACCACTACGGTCTCAAGGAGGCTCTACTCACAACACAATTCAACTACTTGCCCCTCCACCGCCTCAAGTACTCGAAGCTCCATCATTCTTCCCCACAAGCTCGAGTGTTACGAGAGTTACAGAAAATGGGCAACTTTTGTCAAGGATCAAACATCTCGATCCACTCTGTCTAGATTTCCCTTCAAAAATTATTATCGAACATTGTATCTACCCTTTTGTTGTGATCAATGACTCTATTGGGCTAAGTTACTAGGATCCGGATACGGATCCACCAGTTTTTTGAAAAAACAGGATCCGGATACGGCCGGGAAACGACAAGTACAAATAATATAAATATATTTTTTAATTTTTTTTAAATTAAAATTTACATAATAAAAAATATACCATTTTTTAATATATAACTTATGTGTATATTTATATATAATACTTATAAAAATAATTAATATATTAAATTAATAACCTTAAAAGTTAAAACTAAAGTATTTTTATATAACTTATATATATTTATAACACTTATAGAAATAATTAATATATTAAATTAAT
Source organism: Picea engelmannii (assembly GCA_009831015.1). Taxonomy (NCBI): domain Eukaryota; kingdom Viridiplantae; phylum Streptophyta; class Pinopsida; order Pinales; family Pinaceae; genus Picea; species Picea engelmannii. The sequence continues at coordinate 34,337 of ML844040.1, read as the reverse complement.
AACCTACTAATGCACCATTTATTTAATCTTCTAAATAAATAGCATTAATTTATTAGAATTCTAAATATGTAATACTAGTATCTCCATTTTTATATAACTTATATATATTTATAATACTTATACAAAAAAAACCCTAGCGTTGAGCTCCTGCGCTCCTGGTTCTCCCGCAGGTCGTGAGCCCGGTGCCTCCTACCCTCCTCCGCCCTCCTTCGCAACAGCCGCAGAAGCTCCAATGGCGGCCCCCTCGTCTCCAAAGCATGGTGGCGCCTCTCCTGGTAAGGCCGCGGCATTGGCTGCGAGCCTCCCTCCCTCGGTCGTGACTTCCACTTTCAGGTCGACCTCTCTTGCAGGTGCTTCCCCTAGTGCTCCGTCGACAGCGACCTCAGGCTTTCCCCCTCTGGTGCCGACCCTCTCCTTTAAAGAGGTGGCTTCACGCAAAGGGTTTCTCTCCGGTCTGCATGCATCGACCCCGGAGGCTGCATCTCGTCAAGGTCGTCCCTTCGGGTTGCATGCAGTAGTTCTTGAAGCTCCGGCAATTTCCATTCCAATGTCGCATGAAGCCTTAACTCATGCTCGCCATTACAGCAGGCATGCTCTAGTTTGCAGGTTTAACGGGTTTTGGCCCTCTTCCAGATCTACTCTCCTTGTTCTCTTCCGAATGGTACCCGTTCTTAGATGGAGAAGTCATTACCTGCCCCTGTGCAAAAGGGTTTTTTGTGGTAGTTTTCGATTCTACAAGCGACAGAGACAAGGTGTTTAACTCCGGGCCGTGGTTCTGGGGTAGAGCAGGCCTGTCCATGCAACTTTGGACCCCTGCCTTCTACCCCTCCACGAATTGTATCTCTTCAACCCCAGTTTGGGTAAGACTTCCATATTTGCCCCTGCATTTCTGGGGGGATGATTCTCTTCAATCTATTGGCAATGGCCTCGGCAAGTTCCTCTGCAGAAGTCCRGACTCCAAGCCAGCCCGCTCCACCTTCGCCCGAATCTGTGTGGAAATGGATTTCTCCAAAGGTTTCCCAGCTGAAATTATTCTTCWAGGCAAGGACTACTCAAGGACCCAAAAACTCGACTATGAGAATCTCAGTTTCGGGTGTAGGAACTGCTTCGAAACGGGGCACTTAGCCCGTAACTGTGGAAAACCACCCGGAAAAAAAAGGACGTCCAAGCCCACCTGGTGGACGGGGGCGCCAAAGGAACCGGGTTCTGAAAGCAAGACCCTGGAAGCGACAGAAGAAGTAGAAGCTGAAGCCAAAATCAAATCCCCTGCTAAGGAGGAAGCAGAAGATACACCCAAGTCGCCCACCCAGCAAGAAACCCTGACCTCAAGCTGGGCAGACTTAGCTGATAAGGAAGACCCTTTAGGCACGACGGAAAGTCAATCCATGGACCAAAGCAATGAATGGCAAACGGTGTCAAAGAAGAAAAAAAACTTCCAACCTAGAAGTGATGTAATGACGCGAAGCCGTTCAGGCTCGCTGAAATAATCTTTGTGTCCGCGAATTAGTACCGAGTTAGGATCTTTAGGCATATGTTTTCCAGTTTACAAGCAAATCTCTATCGATGTATCGAACCCCAATGACATGTCCACTGTTATTAATACAAAGCTCCTCTAACCGTTTCTGTCAAAAAAAAATACTTATACAAATAATTATTATATTAAATTAATAACCTACTAATGCACCATTTATTTAATCTAATAAATAAATAGCATTAATTTATTAGAATTCTAAATATGTAATACTAGTATGTCAGATATTTATTTAATCTACGAATTCTAAATATGTATCATTTATGTATCATTTATTTATGCGAATTATTAATGTCCGTATAATTAATGTCCCCTAGCGCCCGACAGAGTTTCTTTATTGTCCCGTAGCGCCCGACAGATCCAATGCTTTAGTTCGCTCGGTCGTTCTGAGTGGAGTTTGCCACTAATAGATGCAATTTTTTAAGCCAGTTATTATCCTAGGTGTCATACGTACGTATCCTGGGCGGATCCCGACAGATCCGGATCTGTATCCGTATCAGATCCGGGGATCCGCGGATCCAGCATCCGGGGCTGACGGATCCAGTAACATAGCTATTGGGGCATCATCTTCCTCTTCCCACCTTCAGTTTGCTTCTAACTCCAATGTGCCTTGATATATTCCCTTGTAAGTTGTTCCCCTTTCTTAGCTAGGGGCAGGAAGTCGTTTTTGTTTTGTTTTGACATTAGCATATTATGTTTGACATGGATTTTATCTATATTATTTCTGGTTACTATTGTCTACCTCTTTGACTATTTTGCTTTTTTCGTAGATTAGTGATGCGACTTGTTTTTTCACTCCCTCTATGTACTTGCACGGGTTCAAGTCCTATTAACCTACTATTGTGGTCATCCGTTGAATACTAATAAAATTAGCTTATCTTATGTTTCCTCTCTTATTTTTTCGTCTGGTGCACAAATACTATTTTTTTGATTGACTCTGTCTCAATGTCATTCCAAAACTTGTACAATTCAGGTGGATTGCACTCTCAACTATAATATCTTCCCTTCAGGAATCACAAATGGAATGAATAAGCTTCAAATATTGGTACTATCTATTCAGACCAATTTGAAGAAGGATTAAGATAGGGCTTTCCTCTGCAAACATAGAAAGAATTTTCAGATGAGAATGAGAAGAGTAACCATCATATTAAGGATCATACCTGTGAAGCAGAACAAGTAGCATTCAAAGCATGACATGCACTGTCATCGCAATGCCAAGACTCCCTACATACTTGAATATTCTCTATCCTGTAAGAAAAATCCAAGAGAACATGTATCAAGCTTCAGAAGCAAGCAACAAAAACATATTTTCTTCTTTCGATCGATGTTACAAAATATTATCCTAAATACAAAAGCATGATATATCATAAACTCGTTTTCTTCTATGGATCAAACACTGACTTTAAGCCCTCTTCTGTTTACATAAATCAAGGTAGTATTCCATCAAATCATATAGTGTGATACTACAATTCTTTTTCTAACTGTGATATATGTACTTATTTTAACTGGATGAATTATCCTTTCACCCAAAAGAAGGATAGCTATAACAGTGACAAACAGACAACCAAAGATAAATAAAAGGATATCATGCAGAGTGAGGACTGCAAACTTTCTACATAGTTTCAAATACAGTTCTTAAAAATCAATTTGCAGATGAATAAGAAGAAAATATGAACAATTTGCAGCAAGCTAATCAATTATATGTGATGTTGAACATGATTTATAAATGTAGGGTTTAAAGATGCAACATATCTTACTTATATATGGGAAACAATTAATAATAATAATAACAACAACGATAATGACAACAATAAAAACATAATAGGTTCAATAAACATGTCAAACGGAAACAACAGAAAGAACCTGTGCCTCCCCCATTAGACATTAGGTAGATAAAAACAGGGGAGAGTTAATCTGATAATAAAAGAACCTGGTAAATTTCTGCAGATTCAGATGATTTAAAAAACACAAGAGTCTTGCTAGAAAACAACTCCTCTGGTGCACCTTGTATGGCATCCTCAACCAACAAAACAAAAGGAAAAGAAAAGGCAAATATACAAATTACAGCTGGTCATATTCGCATGCAAAAAGATGGAGAAAATTCCCGATGGAGAACTGACAACACCACATAATACATCAACAACATGAAAGTGAATATCCTCAAGGGACTTGACAAGCCAAGTCCATATAATATATTTTATGTACACAGTCAAACAATACAGGACACAAGCCAGTCATAGCTTATCATAGCAGCCTTTGAACTTCCAAAATTATAGCCGTCTAAGATTGGAATATAATATTGGATAAACACCTGAGCAAGAAAAACAGTGCCCTTTACCTCTGCCACTTTTTGCAGTTGATACATTGCACCCAATCCCTGGTATGCTGATCCTCACTCATCCCATGCTGCTGCATTTCACCTTTATCCCCAATGGGAACAGAAACAACAAGATCCATCCCAGACTCATCAAGCAGATTGCCTCCTTTCATGTCACTGTTGGGATTGTCTTTCTTGGATATGCTCCTTTTTCTCTTCTTTTTAGAGCTCTTTTCTCTAGACGTTTCTTCAAGAAATTCACGTGAACCGCCCTCTTGACTGCTAGTTATAGATTGGATACATCCTTTAACCTGATTCAGTACAACATCATGTTGGCCTTTTCTTGAAAACTTTAGACCTGTCAGATTTATTTCATGGTCTCTAGCAGCATCTGTGAAACCTCCAGTTTGAACATCGTCATCTGTACTCATACCATTTGAGTCCTCCGGAACTTTGAACTTGTACATTTTCCCAGATCTTCTCTCGGACGCTGAATAACTCTCTTTAACTAAATCTTGATGTGTATCTTTCTTGTTATGAATCCTACTGCTTCTGCGAACTTGCTCCCTTTTATGTTGACCATTCTCAACCTCTTCTCGGTCCTCCAAACCATCTAATTCAGTGATGTTATGCCCTGAAAAAACAAATATAGCTGTCACTTACCTTCTGTTATTAAATCCCAAACTCGGATGATGACATTCTTATTCTATATAAGTATCTTCTTGCTGTTATAATTGTTTTTCATATACATAGGCATCTTCCAATATTCCTAAAAGCTTTTGATGCTTGCTCTTCTATGTTGTTCACAAAGAAAAATGACAGTGTCACAGTTCACCTGAAGTTTGATCGTGAGCACCAACGACTTTAGCTGGGGATTTGACAACCGTTGGAGTAGGCACATAATCCTGTAGCAGCTCAGCTTGAGGCTTTCGTTTTCTACTGATACGAGCAAATTCCTTCCGTTCACTACTTTTCTCAAACACAGTGGAACTATTATCTGCCGCATCTTGTCTTGAAATACCTAGCCCACTTTCTGTTTTTTGTTCCACATCTTCCAATCTTCCATCATTGTCCAGAGACTCTAGCTGCAGTGCAACATGTTCCCCTCTTTGCCTGTTCGCATTGCTTATTGCACTTCTATCAACAGCAGTGAAAGCATCACTTAATTGATTTTTCGTGCTATCTCCTGTTTTTGGGAACAAATAATGTACATGTCAATTGCAGCAAGTGCAAGCAAGCACAAGAAAAATACAACTTGAAAAATAAAAGCAGGACAAGAATGTTTCAGGTATGCCTTGAGAATAGTATGAAAGAATTCCATGAAATGCTTATAGTGTCAAGAAAACATTACCTTGAGGTTTCTTTATGAAACCCTTAAACTTTGCTGAAAAAGCTTGTCGATACCCACGTGCATCTAATCTCTTTGATGCAGAGAAATTATTTTGGTTACCCTCCACCACAGGGTTCGTCGTTTTAGCAATATGTACTTTTGTGACTTCTTCTATTTGAGGTACCTTGCATGGTTTTTCAGAGATCCCTGTCTTCCCATGCCCTACATATGTAATACCAGGAGAATGGTTCCTGGCCACATGCTCTCTTTTTGATCTCCTCATGGTTGGTACTGACATTATAACACAATTACCATATCAGTCCAACTCCTAAGAGACTCCAGTAACCTTTTCTTCATTCCTTTGATTTAAATTCTATGCAATGAGATTTACAACTCTCTCCTTCCAACCCATGCCCAAAAGGAATGTTTGAGGGTTCTGAGCAATGAAATTTTATAACACTGCAATTTGAGGGTCCAAGTTTCAAATTTATTTTCCTGAAAAAGACATTGAAGATGAGATCCATTAGTTCCATGCCAACGTAAAACAAAGACTTAGCATTTCTGGCAACTCTATTTATTGGGCAAACAATCAATACTCCATGTGCAATTGAAAGAAATTCTCAAGGTTTTTCTCTTTATAAAAAATATTGATAAATAGAAAAGACATTGAAGATGAGATCCATTAGTTCCATGCCAATGTAGAACAAAGACTTAGCATTTCTGGCAACTCTATTTATTGGGCAAACAATCAATACTCCATGTGTAATTGAAAGAAATTCTCAATATTTTTTCTATTTATAAAAAATATCAATAGATAGATAGATAGATAGAATTTTATTAAAACATCCACAAGGTCAACTAGCCTTATGGGAAGAAAGGTCCGTATACTCAACTGGAATCTTTCATAATTTGCATTTAACAGGTAACAACGAGAGATTTACTTCACAAAGTATCAGGAAGCCAAAATTGTGCTTAATATACAGGCATCTCTGAGATTTTGTTCATTCAATACATTAAAAAACAAACAGAATATAATATATGCTGAACTAGTCACAGTGCATGCTGAACCCTTCACTCGAACCAGACTCATTGATTAGGCATGTTAAGCTTTTTCTACCATATTTTAAGGCTAGGATTAGGTAGTTTCATCAAAATTGGGTGGTGTCAACTGATGTCCCTAGAGGATCAAGGTAGAAGCAAAGGCTAGACAAGAGGCAAAGGATGAAGGATGATACTAATGATGTGGATCCCAATATAAGTGATGGTGGAACAATGCTTGTCATTTATGTTTGTCATTTAAATGTTCTTGCTTGTTTATTCATAATGCTTTCTTTCAAAGTTTCAATATAATCATTAATATACAATGGAGGGCATTTCTAACTTCATAATAATGTAATATTCATCTACAAGTAGCACAATATGCATGTTTTCATATATTCTGCAGCTAATTTGTCTTTCTGCATATTTTTTTAATATATACGCAATATATATAAAATAATATATATATATATATAAAACAGACACTCCCAGGATGCTCTGCTCCCGAGGATTTTTGGAAAATGACACTCCGTCTCCCTAAAATGTTCCCACTCCAGGCAACCTTGGTTTTAGGGCTGTTTCAGGTCTGAAACTAGGATTTTTCAGCACTTTTATTAGGACAGCTGTAGATTTCTGGTGCTTTTTACCCTCTCCTTCACCGATGCCCTCCTTCTATGACAGTTTTTTTGGTCTTTTTAGAGGATTTAGGGGGATCTTTTGCATATTCATGCCCTTTTTAAAGCAGCACCCTCCTCGTTTGACCTTTTTTCAGCCAAAATAGTAAATACTGCACTTTATACGGCTATTTCAGATCTGAAACCACGATTTTTTAGCCCTGTTTCAGGGCAGCAGCGTTTTTTAGGGTTTTTTAAACCTTCTCCGCCACCAGCACCCTCTTCTTTTTCGTGGTTTTTGGTTTTTCCAGCAAATTTGATATATTCCTTTTGCAGATCGGTGCTCTTCTAAGGCATCACACTGTATCTTTCTCGTTGTTTCTGCCAGAATTCACTGCTGTTCATTTGGAACAGCACTGGTATTGTGTGGTTTTTTTTTCTGTTTTTCATGGTTTTTTCTCAGGCTTTTGCTGTGGCATTATCACTGCAGAACCAGGAGTTTATAATTATTCTTTTACAAGAGATTGAGAAGGCTATTGGCTAGAGACATTGGCCTAAAGGGTTGTGGATCTAGGGTTTGTCGGATTTCTTCTTTGGGACTTCTGAGGAGGCCCACTTCTCATATTTGATTCAGAGGATTGCTTGGCAACAGAATTTGCTGGGTTATTCAGTTGATCTGTGAGACCATTGAAGTGGCATTTGCCCTACAGGTTGTAGAACTAGGGTTTCTGGATCAGCTTGCATTGTAGGGATTCAAACCTTTCTTGGCCCTTCGGCGGGTTTTCTTTAAGTCTTCACAGAGACTTCCCTTTGTTGGGTTGGATAGATTGTGTCTTTGTCTATGGTGGTGTACTTTACAGATCGAGCTATACCAGATTCAAAAGATAATATCATGGTATTGACTCCACCTTATTTGGAAACATCTTTAGTATTCCAAGGGTTGGTACCTTTATATTGGATGTCGTGGTTGGTGATGTGCGACCTACTCCTTAGCTTTTGGAGGTGATTCATAGTGACTAACAAGCCTATGGCCACTTGTTTGCAAAGGGAGGCCCCTCTTAGCTCTTTTGATGTAGTTTCTACTCACAGGTCCACGGGATCTATTCCACTCTATTTTATTGATGACACTATGAATGTTTTGCATCTTCTTTCAACGGATCAGCTTGCTTGTGTGGATCTTTGTCTTCCACACTATGTTATTTGTCCTTATTGGACATACTATATGCAGGATCATTCAATGTTCCACATGGATCTTGTCTTTCCCCAATGTGATCTCGGTTTCTCTTGGATGTACTTTGAGTGGCAATTTCAATCTCATCAACAGATTGTGCTCCTTGGTGCTCCTTCAGTTGACCAGCATACTCTAGTGGCTCTTTCTTTCAAAGTTCAGCCAAAAGCCACCCCTTAGCATGGTTTGGAACTATGTTGATATTGTTGTTATGGTGTTTTGGGAAGGTTCTATTTTTAGACAGCACATGTTCAGCATTAAGGGGGGAAGATGCAATCTAATGCTTTCTATTCTTGGCCTCTTATCCATCTTCAAGGAAGATGTTCTGCATAGGGTCAACCCAATGTTGAGATAGATATTCATTAACGCTCGCACTTCTTTTTTACTATGGTCAACCACATTTTCGAGTTGGTTACCCACACACCAAATCTCACTTGTATTTCAGCAGCCTATATTCTATGTTTTCACCATGGCCACCCTTTAGGTGAAGTTGGGAATTTATAAACCCACTCTCATCTTGAATTTGGGCTTCCTTCTGAGTTGTGCTCTCTCAAGTGCATATGTGTCGTGTATTTA
>ML844039.1:24293-35545 GCA_009831015.1 Picea engelmannii | reverse complement strand
CTGTGATTATTGTAATTGGCCATTCATATATGCTTTATATGTGATTCTACTGATATAATAGTTATTTCTCCATACATCCCTTTATTTGCAAACTCTTTGAACATTTATGGTTGAAAGCCTTGTCCATCTAAATGTGTTCATGTATGTTTTGAGTGAGAGATTATTCAGTCCTCCGACTTGATCCAAACCCACACTTATTATTGAGAAAACAGTTACCAAAAGATTAAGTTACCAGGCATCTCTGACTTACATCCTAGGAGATTTTCCTGGAGTGATAACAAATTGGCGCCATTGTCAGGGAGAGGAGATTGAAGCTCAGCTTCCTTGGGAGACAACATAGATTCATATTTGATGATAGACAAAGTTTGGACATCATTTGGGTTGTAATTATCTATCTGGCGACTCCATTGAAATGAAGTGGCTCCAAAAATAGCTCACACCAGGGCGAACCAAGAAGGCCCACTGACAACACCAGTTCCTGACCCTGAGAAGATCATCAGTAAGGGTAAATCTTTGCAAAGACAGGCTTCCGGATCTACAAAGACATTAAATTCAGGTATTCAAACCAACACTTCTTCTTTCATATCTAAAAGGCCTCTAGTTGAATTCCTTGCTGCTGAAACTCATAGTTCTCAAGAAATTGAAAATTTGTCTCAAATATTGAAGGTAGAGGAACCTTCACTTTCTTCTAATATTACTGACTCTGTTCTTGAGGTTGATATTTTATCCCATCCTAAAGAGATAATTACAGGGTCCTCTCAGCAAAAGGAAACCTCTTCTTCATCTTCTTTGAGTTCCTCACCCACCAAACCTACAGAAGGTGTTCTCTACACTCATACTAATCTGCCTGTTCTTGAAGATATTTTACATGATCTGTCCTCTAAGGGAGAAGAAATTTTAGCCTTGTTGCTTGGTCAGTTTTATAAAGCCTCTTATTTTTCACCCATTCCTGAAAATTTTGTTCAAGGTGAAGTGAGACAACCATTCTATTTTAACTTAGTCATCCCATCTCCACCTTCATCTCCTACAAATTCTTATTCTGTATCAACCCCCAAGACTGCCATGGCTGCCCCTTTAACCAAGATGGAACAGATTTTGGCAAATAGGTATGCTCCACTTGTATTTCCAAATCCTTTGTCTGCTATGCCAACTGGAGATTATCAAAAATATATTCCAAAGTTTACCGGAGTGGGGGATTATACTACTGAAGAACATATTGAAGCTTTTTATGCTTATGCTGAAAATATTAACATTTTAGAAGAAGATGTGTGGACCAGAGTTTTTGTTCAGAGTTTGGATGGCCAAGCCCGAAAATGGTTCAAAGAGCTACCGGAAAATTCAGTCACAGGTATTGAACAATTAGATGAGGTATTTTTAAAACACTGGGGAGAAAGAAGAGATCTGTTATATTACATTTCTGAGTTTGGAAATTTAAGGAGATAAGATGGAGAGTTGGTCTCAGACTTCATCAAAAGGTTTAATAGAATGTTTGGCAAGATCCCTGTAGAGATCAAACCAAGTGACGCATCGGCGAAGATCACATTCTCTGCTACCTTTGATCTAGATTTTTGTCTAATACTCAGAGAAAGAAGATCAACCACACTTGATTTAATGCAAGATGCCACCCTCGAGGTTGAATCAAACATTACAGCATCTCAGAAGCTCAAAGGAAAGGTCAAGAGAAAGAAGTATGTTGTTGATCCCTCTTCTTCCTCTAATAGTAAAATGGAAAAGATGGCAAAGATGTTGGACAATTTGACATCTGAAATGTCAAAATTGAAGATCCAGAATCAACAACCAGCAAGGACAAAAGAGACAAATACTTTTGCCCCGAGAAATCCAAATGATTTCCCTTACAAAAGGAACAATCCACAAGTCCAGATCCTTCAATGAGACAGGAATGCAGCTGATGATCAGAGAATCATACCACCTTTTCAAAATGCAATATTAGATGAAGAACAACAACCATCTCACGATGAAGTCGAAGAAGTAGATGAAATAAATTGTTTTGGTGATGAAAATGATTCTTCCTTTTTGACACAAGTAGACTATGAAGAATCCCTGATGGACCAACAAATTCATGAGGCAAGTATCAAAGAATCTGTCTACTTGACAAATGACCAGAAAGGTTATAACTTAAGATCCAAGAGTGCTGTCCCGAAACCATTGCTCGTTGCTCCTGTGAAGAACAAATAAGTTGTTGCTCCTGTGAAGAGTAAAGAAGTTGTTGCCAAGCATCCTGCCGCTCATGTAAAACATACCTCCTCTCCTTCAAAACAACAGCAGAAGCAAACACAACCCCTAGCCAAGGAGAAATTTAGTCTCAAAGCTCCTTCCAATGAGGTAAAAGCTTCTGATAAATCAACTTTCTCTTTTAATTTTGAATCAAAAATTCAGAAAGTAAAGATACCCATGCCTTTAACTGAACTCATGAAGAATGAAATCTTTAAATCATCCATCCTAAAGTCCCTTGAGCCAAAGACCTCTTCATCTGCTAGTTTTGTTAACCTACAAGATGACAAGCCAACAGTAACTATAGGGCCTATGATAGAAGATCGAGATGATTCTTGTCCACCATTCTACATATCCCTAAATGTCCATGATAAGATCCTCCACAATTGCTTGCTTGATTCTGGGGCATCACATAATCTTATGCCCAAAGCAGTGATGGATGAGCTTGGTCTTGAGGTCACCAAACCATATCATGATCTCTTCTCTTTTGATTCTAGGAAAGTTAGATGCCTTGGCCTCATAAAAGACCTTGTTATAAACCTTGCCCAATTGCGAATGAGAAGCATGGTAATGGATGTGGTGGTTGCTGATATCCCACTTAAGTTTGGGCTCCTCTTGTCTCGTCCATGGGGAAAAAGGTTAGGAGGTACCTTGCAGATGGATCTTTCGTATGCTACGATTCTAGTGTTTGGAGGAGAGCTAAAAAGAGTTTATAGAGAGAATCAACTTGTCTACATCATCTGCGATGCAAAAAATTCTGTAAATCATCCTATTTATGCTGTGGATATAGATTTTGGCTCATGCATTCTTCAAATAGATGATTCTCAATCAACTCCTATGCATCTTGTGAATCTTATCAAACAACAAACTGATGATAAGAACGTTTCAGTCTGGACCATGTATTTTGATGGGGCTAGTACCAAAGATTCAACAGGTGCAGGGGTAGTTTTGATTTCTCCTTCAAAGGAGACTATATCTTTGTCTTTTAAGCTCGATTTCAAAACTACTAACAACATAGCAGAGTATGAGGCCTTTCTGTTGGGATTAAATTCAGCTAAGGAGATGAGGATAAAAGGTTTAAAGGTATTCGAAGATGCGGATCTCATCATACAATAGGTAAACAATACCTTCCAAGAAAATCATGTCAGATTGAAAGCCTACAGGGATGAGGTATGGAAAGTAAGAGATTCTTTTTCCATTTTTGAGATTTTTTATATACCTAGGGATATGAATCAGCTTGCCAATTCCCTTGTTGTTTCAACAAACATGTTTATTCCTCCCATGCCCCCCAGGCTCAGTTACAAGATCCAAGTAAAATATAGACCATCTCTGCCCGACAATATTAAATACTGGAAAGTTTTTGAGGATGATGATGAACTTAACAGATTTCTTCAAGTGGTAGATGAATTTTCTGATATGCATGTTGACCAACATAATCTAAATGTAGAGGAATCCTAGAAGCCCAAGCTAAAACAAAGATTGGGTCAACATGATATTGTTTATCTACCTAACAATTATATACCTCGAGGTTTGGTACCTCTCGAAAAGATTTTTGATCACAATGATGTTCCGTACAAGCCAGATAAAAAGGAGAAAGATCCTATTGTTCATGAGCACAACATAGGGGGTGAAAGCCAACCTAAATTCATAAATATGTCTTCTGAATTGACTGCTGATCAGAAGTCCGAATATTGCAGCGTTTTGAAAGAATTTTCTGATGTTTTTGCTTGGAAATATAGTGATCTAAAGACTTATGATCCTGATATCATTCAACACAAGATCCCTCTTGAGAAATACACCATCCCTTTCAAACAAAATCTCAGACCTGTCAGTCCTCTTATTTTTCCTAAGAGAAATTAAAAAGCTTCTTGATGCCAAGATCATAATCCCTTTGAGATACTCCAAATGGATTGCAAATCTAGTAATAGTGAGAAAGAAAAATTGTGAGGTTAGACTATGTGTGGACTTTAGAAACCTAAACAAATGCTCTAAGAAAGACAACTATCCCCTACCTAAAATGGAACATTTGCTGCAAAGGATTTTAGGGGCTAATGTCATGTCTTTCCTAGATGGTTTTTCTGACTATATTCAGATTTTTGTCCATCCCGATGACCAGGAGAAGACTGCATTTACTACTCCTTGGGGTACCTTTATGTATGCCAATATGCCATTCAGATTAATGAATTTTGGGGCCACATTCCAAAGGGCCATGGACATATCTTTCGTAGGAGAAAAGGACAAGTTTGTCCTCATATATCTTGATGACATCACAGTTTATTCTAGCAGTCATGAGGAGCATCTAAAACATCTAAAAAGAGTGTTCTTGAAATGCAGGCAGTTCAGAATCTCATTGAATCCCCAAAAGTCACAGTTTTCTCTCAGGAAAGGTAATCTCTTAGGCCATATCGTCTCAGCAGAAGGTGTAAATATTGATCCAGCTCAGGTGGAAGCAATTCAGAGTCTGTCCTTACCAAGGTCAAAAAAGGTTATTCAATCGCTGCTCGGTAAGATCAATTTTGTTAGAAGATTTGTGCCAAATTTTGCCGAGTTAGTAAAACACATAACATGTATGCTGAAAAAGGGGTCTGAGATAAAATGGGCAGACAACGCAATGAATTCATTTCAGGATATCAAGAAAGCTATCATGGAATCCCCGACTCTGATAAGTCCGGATTACAGTTAGATTTTCTACGTTTTTTCCTTTGCTTCTTACGACACAGTGGCAATAGTCCTGCTATAGAAAGATGATGACAATTTGGATTACCCTGTTGCTTTCTTCAGCAAAACAATCAGAGACACTAAACTAAGGTATGATCCTATTGAAAAACAAGCCTATGATCTCATAAAATCTTTAAAATCCTTTAGAATTTATATACTCCACTCAAAAGTCGTTGCATATGTTCCTTCACCCTCCGTGAAAGATGTTTTGACTCAGCCTGATATTGACAAAAAGAGAGCTAGATGGATTGCAAAGTTGATTGAGTTCAACATTGAAGTAAATCTCACCAAATTGGTGAAAGGCCAGGGCCTTGCTAAGTTCTTAACGGAGGAAAATCATGAGCTGCTGGACATAAATTTCATAGGAGAAAATTCGGTGAATTTGCAGACGGAGTTGGCAGCAGATGGACAACATAGTAATCAACAAGTGGTAGAGCACTTGTCTTGTTGTGAATGGTACTCAGGTATTATACATTTTTTGCAAAAACTAGAAGTTCCTCCTGAACTCAGTATGACTCAAGCTCGAGCCCTTGAGCTCAGAGCCATCAAATTCTGCATTTACAATAATCTGTTATATTGGAAAGATGCTGCTAGTGTTTCAAAGGAAAGATGAGGCGTTTCAAAGGTTTTTGGTATCTTTGACAAAGGCAGAAAATCAGGACGCTTGCTCACATCAACAAATTCGAATTTGTATCTCTTGGAGAGTTATCATTCAGCCTTGGAAGGATATCCTACACTGCACCATCACTCAACAAGACATGAAGACCATGAAATTTGGGATTGACCTCATTTTTGGGGATCATTCCACATCTTTTGCAAACTAAAATTTGATTTTCTATCTTTAGTATATTTGATCCATGTTTTCAGGATCTCAAAACTGCATTGTAAAGCTATAAAGCTAAAGGTAGAATAGGAACTAAAGGTTCGACTTTGGAGACTTTTTCATATTATGTACTCAAACTTCTCATCTTCATATTGAGTAATACAAGCTTCTTTTGCCATAACTTGTTCAGATTTCATCTTCTTATCTATTCTGTACTTGCACCTGGATATTATATTCATGTTGTTATGCTTGTTTATGCCCGATAACTATCATCTTATCATTGCATTCATAAGTTAAACTTTGCAAGTATTCCTGTGATTATTGTAATTGGCCATTCATATATGCTTTATATGTGATTCTGCTGATATAATAGTTATTTCTCCATACATCCCTTTATTTGTAAACTCTCTGAACATTTGTGGTTGAAATCCTTGTCCATCTAAATGCGTTCATGTATGTTTTGAGTGAGAAATGATTCAGTCCTTTGACTTGATCCAAACCCACACTTATTATTGAGAAAACAATTACCAAAATATTAAGTTACCAGGCATCTCTGACTTACAGCCTAGGAGAGTTTCCTGGAGTGATAACACACTGTGTATTTTGTTTTTTCTTTTTCCTGTTTCTTTCCCTGCAACTAATCTTTGTACATGACCTTCTCATTGAATATGACATATTTACTCCTAATGATTTTTTCATTTTCATAATCCCATAAACAATAACCAAAATAATTAACAACATATCCAATAAAGGTACACTTCTTGGATTTTTCCTCAAGCTTTGTTCTATTTTCTTTATCAATATGGACAAATGCTTCACAACCAAAAGTATTAAAAAAAAAATTGTTTACCTCTCTACCTGTCCACGCCTCCTCTGGAATTCCACCATCCAAAGAGCTTGAAGTTCCTCTATTTATTAAGTAAACAACAATATCTACAACATCTTGCTAGAACTATAATGGAAAATCAACATGCAATCTCATACTCCTTGCACGCTCCATGATTGCCTTGTTCATCCTTTTTGACACCCCATTTTCTTTTGGTGTTCCTGGAATTGTCTTCTCTCTATGAATCCATGGTATGAACAATAATCATCAAAATCATTGCTGCAATATTCACCTCCATTGTTTGATTTGAGACACTTCAACCTTTTTCCTGTCTCATTCTCAACCAAAGCTTTCCGTTTCTTAAAAGTATCAAAAACATCATATTTTTTTTTCAAATGCAATAAACCCAAGTTTTTCTAGTTGCATCATCAATAAATGTAACATAATAACGAGAGCCACCAAGAGATGATACCTAAGTTGGTCCCCATACATCTGTATGCACAAGCTGTAACCTTTCACTCTTCTTTTCTTTTCTGACTCTAAGAAATCTAACCTTGTTCTATTTTCCATAAACACAATGCTCACAGAAATCCAAATCAATTTGTTTAAGATCTGACAAAAATTTCTTTTGTGAAGTATTTTCATCCCATTCTCACTCATGTGTCCAAGCCTATGATTCCATATTGTTGTATCACTCTTGTAGAAGCTAAAGAGATAGAAGAGTTAGTTACCAGTACATAAATACAATTTACCTACCTTCTGTCCTTTTTCTATCACTAGTGATCATTTGGTGACCTTCCACACCTTATTTGTAAACATGGATATACAACCTTCACTTGCCAACTACCCTATTAAAATTAATTTTTACTTAGATATGGAACATGTCTTATTTCTTTCAACAACCACTAGTTTCGATTCCTTTGCTTTAATTTTACCTTTCCCATTCCAACAATTTTGCATGGTGCATCATCACTCAAATGAACCTGTCCAAAATCACCTTGAACATAATCTAGAAAACGTTTCCTATGGGGTGTGGCATGAAATGAAACCCCTAAATCTACTACCCAAGACTCATAAATTTTATCTACAAAAAGAATCAAATCATCTTGTAACACATCACATGTTACATTTGCTTCCTTATTTTTATCTTGTTGTCCATCTCTTTGTTTCTTTGGATCTCTACAGTCTTTCTTCAGATGTTCTTTCTTCGAACAATTCCAACACTCTATCTTTCCTAGTATGGATTTGGATCTTCCCTTCCTAGAATTCCTACAGTTCTCTGAGCCCTTTCCTCTATCCTTTTTTCTTCCCCTGTTCTCCATGTTTAATGCATTAACTGATGTCTCACCTGTTCTTTTCCATCACATTTTGTCGCTAAGGATAACACCAACAACATAATGAAATTTTAAAGTGTTTGAACCAGAGACATAGTTACTTAAATCCATGACCAAACCGTTCCAACTTTTAGGCAATGAACAAAAGATTAGAAGAGCCATGACCTCATAATCAAAGTCCACTTTTATAGGACTTAGTTGATTAGTAACCGTATTAAATTCATTTAAATGATCTGCAACAGACCCACCTTCTGACATATTCATATTAAATAATCTCTTCATTAGAAATACCTTATTGGACGTCAAGGGTTTTTCATATAGTTTAGCTAATACATCCATCATCTCCTTCGTCATATTTTTTTTCGAAATATTGAAATCCATCAACACTGTCAGGCTCAACTGTATCGTTCATAGTGTCTTTCTGTCAAGAACCTCCCATTATTCATCCTTCATGGCCATCGTCTTCTTTGCTATTCCACCCAATGGTAGGAATATATCCTTCTGATATAAATAATCTTCCATCTGCATCTTCCATAACTGGTAGTGTTGGCCATTAAATTTCTCGACCCTAAACTTTCCATCTTCCGCCATTGCTCCCACTAGAACCGAGAACCCTTTTTTCTTGCGAGTCACCTTTCGCTCTAATACCAATTGTTAGAAAAACAAGATCCTGAAGCAATAAAATAAAACAAATGTGGAAATAAAACACAGAAGATACACAATACAATAGAGACAAAGATATACGTGGTTCACCCAGTGCGAGATACAAACTACAACACACCTATTGTAACTTCCTCTTCTTTCTCTCACAGTCTCCTCTCTTAGAATACAATATTCATAATAATGCACAACCTCAATACATTTACCTCATAAAAGAAGGTTGCCTTGTTAAGAACCAAATATCAATATAGCATAGAAAATCCTCAGAAAAAGTACTCAACACCTTGAAAAAGAGATAATTTCAGATAATAAGCCTCTTCGAGGGGGAAACCTCTTTTTACCCCACTTAAATGTCTAAGTACAAGATGATTCAAAATTAAAATGTCTCCTTGGTATATATAGGAGACTAGGAGGTATAATTACAACTAATGGCCTAAAGCCGACATAAATAAAATAACATTACTAATATAATATGCCCCAATTAAGGGGAAATGAGCCAATATTAGGGCTTAACATGCCCCTCCCCTTGAGACAAGTGTTGTCCGCAATGCTTGAGTAACTCTGGATGCTTCTGTATAAAAGACTTATCTTCCCAAGTGGAATCTTTAGCCGGTAGTTTCATCCATTTAATGAGATACTCCGAAATGGATCTATTCCTTAGCTGGAGAATTCTTGTGTCAGTGATGGCTTCAGGCTCCAATATGATTTTTCCTTCCTCATCAAGTTCTGGCAATATAGTTTGAACTGAGATCTTGTCGCCTATAACCTTCTTTAAGAATGAAACATGGAAAACTGGGTGTACTCATGAAGATGCAGGCAACTCCAATTTGTATGCCATAGTAACAATCTTTTGCAACACCTTATAAGGGCCATAGTAATTTGGTGATAATTTATTATCCTTCTTGTCTTGCTTGAGGGACATTTGTTTGTATGTTTTTAGTCTTAAAAACACCCAACCCCCTACTTCAAAACTTCTTTCACTACGATGTTGATCTGCTTGTTGTTTCATGCGATTCTATGCCATGGTCATGTTGTCCTTTAAGATTTGGAGAACTTGTTGTTGATTCTCAATGTGATCTTCCACTACTTGAACCTTATATTTTTATTTTAGAGAAGAAGTGATGGAAGGAGGGTGGTATCCATAAAGTTCCATAAATGGTTTCATTTTTGTTGCAGTATGAAAGGAAGTGTTATACCACCATTCTGCCAAGGTTAACCATTTGAACTATTGTTTTTGTTTATCAGAGACAAAGAAACGAAGGTAGCCTTCTAGACATTTGTTCACTATCTTGGTTTGTCCATAAGATTGAGGATGATAGGATGAGATATGAGCCAATTGAGTACCCAAACAAGAAAATAATTTTGTCCAAAAATGTCTAGTGAAGATGGGATCTTTGTCACTTACAATAATCTTTGGGCTGCCATGTAGCTTTTGAACTATGTCCATGAATGCGGTGGAAACTGTACTAGCTTTGAAGGGATGAGAGAGTGCACAAAAGTGTGTGTACTTGGTCAATCTATAAACAATCACCATGATGACACTCTTTCCTCAAGACTTTGGTAACCCTGTGATGAAATCCATGGAAACCTCCTCCCAATGCTGACTTGGGATGGATAATGGTGGTAAAAGACCTGGGGTCTTAATTGTTTCCACCTTATTTTGTCGGCAAACCAAACATTCTTCCACAAACATTTGAACATCAGTTTTAAGGCCATCCCCAAAAAAATCCTTCTTGACTCTATGGTAGGTTTTCAAAAATTGCGAGTGCCCTCCTACTGGAGAGGTGTGCAATTCCAATAGTACCTTTTGTTTGAGTTGGGATTTCTTACATAAATATAAGCGATCTTTGTACCATAGTGAATCATTTTTCCATGTAAATGTATCTGATGCACTGTAATCCTACTGCAACCTTTGAATGAGAGTCCACACTTTTTCGTCATTCTTCCATTCATCCCTTGATTCTATTATCAAATCGAGTTGGATGATTGAGATAACACAGAGAAAGGCCTCAACATATTCATCCTTCCTTGAGAGTGCATCTGCCACAACATTTTGCTTCCCCTTTTTATAGATGATTTCAAAATCATAACCCAATATCTTGGTTACCCATTTTTGTTGTTCTTTTGAAGATAGTTTTTGTTCTAAGAAGTATTTAAGACTATCATGATCTGTTTTGACCTTGAAATGCCTACCTATTAGGTAAGGATGCCATTTCTTCAATGCATGTAGTATTTCCATCATTTCCTTCTCATAAATGGGTTTGTGCAAGTCCTTTCCCTTGAGTGGTCGACTTTCAAAATCCAGGGGCCTTCCTTCTTGCATTAGGACAACACCAATTCCATTTCCCGAGGCATCACATTCCACAA
The DNA here is from genome assembly GCA_009831015.1 of Picea engelmannii. Taxonomy (NCBI): domain Eukaryota; kingdom Viridiplantae; phylum Streptophyta; class Pinopsida; order Pinales; family Pinaceae; genus Picea; species Picea engelmannii. Next base: position 24,585 of record ML844039.1, on the reverse strand, counting down.
TAAAGTTTTTTGTGAAGTTTGTAGTGGTCAAGACAAGAGATTTACAGATCACCTCTTTAAGTTGTTCAAAAGATTGAGTTTTCTCTGGAGTCCATGAAAATGCATCCTTCTTAGTTAGTGTTGTTAAAGGTGCTGCTATTCTTCCATACTTCCGAAAAAACTTGCAGTAGTAACCTGTCAAACCCAAAAATCCTCTAAGATTATTCAATGTTTTGGGAATCGACCAGTCCATCATGGCCTTAATATTGTTAGGGTCTACCTTGACACCTTCATGAGATACAATATGACCCAA
>ML844039.1:0-12119 GCA_009831015.1 Picea engelmannii | reverse complement strand
GAATCTCATTTTTGGAAAAACCATGGAAAATTAGCCCACGAGCGAAATTTAGCCCCTAAAATCATCCCTGCTACTTTTCCTAATTGAAGTATGGAACATTAAGATAATTACAATAGGTGCAAAACCCCTTTCTTCTATGGTTAAGTCTTTACCATTAGGGTTAGGGTTAGGGATTTTAAATGACCCAATTTTTTTATTTGGATTAGGGTTTCAAGGGAGTTGATGTGGATTGCACTTGGTGCTATCGTGGTGAGTGTTACACTCGCTCACTTATGACCATCTATGAGAGAGAGAGAGAGAGAGATGGAGAGGCATAGAGAGCACTTAGAATCCACCTATCGACACACACACACACACACAAATTATTGATCGATTCCAGATCACAACTCTCCATTTTGGGAGGCTTTTTTTCCCCCAAATATTTTAATTTTAAAAGAGACGAGGAAAAGTTTCCAAAACTTTCTCCCTAGAGCACTACTTGGACTTTCTTGGAAGTTACCATTTACCCATACATACCCGAGTTCTTTTTGATCTCTTCTAGTGGTTACAAAATCACATCTTCTACTGACTCTGGTTTATCATTCAATGCTAATTCCTCTATGGTATTTAAGAGTCACCCTTTATTTTGATCCTCGTTGAGAAAGGATGGTTCATAGAGTTCTATATTCTCCACTTTCACTAATGTGTAAATGTTCATGTATGGAGGTAGACTAAGTCTCTAGGAATTATTTCCTACTCATTACAACACTTCAAGAGGACCATATATTAGAGACTTGATTTCCTTATAGAGTTCCTACAACCTGTAAGATACCCACTACCTATAATCGAACTATTCCATTTTTTTTTTCTTTTTTTCTTTTTCTCAATGAAGAGACTCCCCGGAGCTTGCAGCAACGAAACGCCAATCCCGATCTAATGGTCTTTCATTTACCTACAGGGCTCTCTGCACATAACCACAGTCTTTCCCTGATAACAATTTCAAGTTTTCGGGGTTTCATCCTTTCTGATGTCGAGGGTTCTTATGTTCTCGATTTCCCTGATCTCCGATGAGTTCTCTCTTCCGACCTTAACCCTCCTAGCTATGCCCTCTGGTCCATATGACCTCTCATGCATAAGACCGCAGCCTTATCCTTCTTTCGGGGTTTTCGACTTCAAATTCCCGACGTGCTCCAGTTCCTGCTATCCCTCCAGGCTAAGCTCTTGATCCACGTGACCTTTATCTCACAAGACCGCAACCTTGTCCCCCATCGGGGTTTCGGACTTTCCAATGTTGAAATGCAAACGTCCTTAGGACTCGCGATTCCTCAAATCCCGACACGTCCTTTACGCGCTAGCTCTCCTGGCTAGGCTCCTGGCCCATATGACCACTGTCCCCATGACTGCAATCTTATCCCTCGTCGGGGCTACGGGGTTTTCAATGCCAAAATGCATTGGCTCACGGGATTCCTGATCCTTCGAATCCCAACTTCCCGTTATGATGACAACTAGCCCCTACAATGGCGCTTCCCACTTCTCTGATATGCTGACAGATGGCTCCCACTCATCGGGGTTTCAAGCTTCGCGATTCCAAAATGCATAAACAAATTGTCACCAGGATTCCCGATATCCCGATGACCCAAACGCTGATCAACCACTTTCTGTCGGGACTTTCCCAACGACCCCGATTACTGCCACACATCCTCCTCTGATGGACGGTCCCGATTTCTCCGGGATTTCGAGACTTGTGATGTCCCAATTCTCACGGCCTCAGGAACTCTGATTTCCCGATGCCAAATATCTCGACTCTCTACGGATTTCTGACACCTGTCTCCCCAAACGGACGACTCAGATTTTTTCGGGGTTTTCACTTCGAACTTCCCCAGTCTCCTATCCATGGAAATGTCGATATCTCGACTCCCGATAGTAAACCTCGATCTCTGCCACGTGTATCCTCAAACGGACGGTCCAGATCTTCCCGGCGTTTCGAGACTTGAAGTGTCTCGATTTTCTTGTCCTCGAGGATCCCGATATGCTGATGGCTGGAATCCCGATGGTAACCCTTGTGCAACTCCTGTCCGATTCGACAGCTGATAGGTATCTGTTCAAGATCTATTGGTTCAGATTTCTTTCTTCTCCTGCGCTTACTCTAGAGGATAAACTCTGCACGGCTTCTCCCAATCCAACGGATGGCGGGTATCTATGGGAAGATCAAACGGCTGTTGTGCTCTCCTGAGCTTTGGGAACTTTCTTCGTGTGCTTGGAAGAAATTCAACTTCTCAAAGGCCTCAACCTTTGCTTTCTTTCTCTTCTCTTGTGGCTCTCCGACTCTGAGCTTTGTCATGCGTATGAAAAACACTGTTCCTCCTGAGCTTTTACTCTCGAATCCTCAAAGGATTCCTTGACTTCTACACTCCTTGTAGAGCCGTCACACGCTAAGTTCTATCCTCTGCCTCAAGAAACCTCTTGTTTATACAAGGGTGTTCTCGAGCTCTCTCTGTCTCTTCTCAGACTTCTACTCATCTACACTACTCTCTGGACGTGGAAAAACCAACGGTCCAGATACTTCCACAGACCTTGGGGATCTACGGTCCCGGTTTCCTCACTGTTCACGAAGATAGAGGAAAAAGGGGCAAGGTACGTAACTCCCTTCTTTCTTTCGCCAATCTAATGGTCGTGAATGACCAAAGATCTTCCAACGGGACCTCGTCCGTCGATTCGTTAATTATCCCTACGCTGCTACTTCGAAATTTTAACAGGGTCAATCCTCCTCGTACAAGGTTATTAAGACTTGCACATTCAAGTCCTTTTTCTAGGTTCTTGGTAAACCTTTCCAAGGAGGGAATCTCTGTGAAGAGATCTATTCTGGGGATTTCCTGGATACGGGTAAGGGGAAACAACTTCCCGAGAACAGGCCAGAAGTCTGACTTGATTCAACTTATGCGTAATTAAATTCATTTATCAATCATAAGACAATTCATTCATTTTCTGTTATAAGCATATATCTATTAAGTCTTATCACAACACTGCACATACATTCTTACACTGAAATCGTTCACAATTTCATAGTTCTATGAGCATATATATATATATATCAGTATATGAATTTCAAGATGCAATACGTAAAACACTTATCAGAAATAACCCCATAAGTGGGTGCAACTGCTGAGAGGGGTGATCGTTTCCACCCAACCGTAGGCGTAGCGACTCCCAACGGATTTACCACTAGCCACCCCCGAGATGAGACCACGATGCTCTGAGACTGTGTCTCTCTTTCTGCCAGTGACCAGGAGAAAAGGTTGCAATCCTTCCTATCTGCTATAACTCACTTTGCATAATACCAGAGTTCCCCTCGCGTCTACCCCCCAATCGTTTCTACCATACACCTTATCCTCTTGTGAGGTTGCATGTGGCACGATTTCCCTCACGCTGATCAGGCCTGACGAATCTACGGATGAGCGGTTCACCATCCCATCCCTCATTAAGCCATCTGCCTACCAGCCTGCAAGACATTAAATTCGAGGCTAGCGAGCCGCTTTTGGTTCTCCGGGCCAGTGGAGTCCAAATACGGTGTTAATTCTTGGTGGAAGTTAACACCACCTTTTCAGGTGCCCTCCTCCGCCATCATCGTCTCTCTTTTTTCTGCACATCCTCTCTCAACAGTTTTTCAATAAATTCAAAATGTTATTCACATTCATTGACCTTTTCCTCAAGGTCCATTTACATCACATATTCATATTTATGAGTTTTCCATAGTTCTTGGCCAGTCCAGTTATATTTACAAGCTGGGGGAAACAGGGTGTTACAATTCCCTCCCCCTAAAAAGGAACGTCGTCCTCGATGTTCTTATCTACTAAAATGTATTTCATGTACAAAAGTAAACAAAATCAGATATGCCTGTCTCATGGCATCCTCCATTTCCCATGTAGCCTCATCTGGGCCAAAATGTTTCCACTGCACCTTGACCTGTGCAATGGTTCTATTCCGGAGCGGGGTTTCCTTTCTATCCAATATGCATTGGGGTTCTGGTAGAAATTCTCCCTCCGGTTCCACCTGGATCACAAACCAATCAATTATATGATTAGCATCTTGTACATATTTCTTCAATAATGAAACATGGAAAACATTATGTGCTTTTACTGTGGGAGGAAGTGCTAGCCGATAGGCTACAGGTCCCACTCTATCTAGAACCTTAAAGGGTCCACAATACCGGGGTGCCAATTTGGCACAAGCTCCCATTTTCAGGGAACTCCTCCTGGGCTTAATTTTGAGGTATACATGATCTCCCGTTTGGAACTCTCTTGGAGTTCTCTTTTGATCAACATAACTTTTCTGTCGGTTTTGAGCGACTTTTAGATTTTGTTTTATCTGAGTCACTTGTTGTTCCATTTATTTCAACATATCGGGTCCTATAGAAATCCTGTTTACAGGGTTACTCCAGCTGACTGGAGTATTACACGGCCTACCATAGAGGACCTTGAAGGGACTCATCTTTAAGGATGCTTGGTAGCCGTTGTTGTAGGTGAATTCTACCAATGACAGGTAGTCTTCCCATTTCCTTGGTTGATGCATTACATGCATCCGTAACATATCTTCTAATATTTGATTTACTCTTTCTGTCTGTTCGTCGGTTTGAGGGTGATAGGCGGTGCTAAACAACAATTTAGTCTCTAATCCTGCAATCAGTGACTTCGAAAAATTCGAAGTGAATTTTGTGTCTTTGTCAGATATCATCTCCCTCGGCATGCCGTGTAATCAGAACACCTCTTTCATGAATACCTGAGCGATATCTATCACCTTCTAGGTTGATTTGATGGGGATGAAATGAGAAGACTTGCTCAGTTTATCCACCACTACCATAATGGCATCATTTTGTTTGATTGAAGTTGGAAATCCAGTGATAAAATCCATGGAGATGGTTTCCCATTTCCATTCTGGGATGGGTAGAGGGTGTAGTAGTCCGGCTGGGTGTCGATGTTCTGCTTTAACCTATTGGAATTCTATGCATTGGGGCAAGTATTTGGATATGTCCTTTTTCAATCCAGGCCAATAAAATTGTTTTCGGGTGGCAGTGATCATTTTCTGGTATCATGGGTGACCAGTGTAGGGTCTTTTATGTAGTTCATCCATGATGAACCTCTTCAAGTCGTCATGATTTGGGATGTACATTCTATCTTTGTAGGTGAGCAGACCTCCTTCAATTATTTGGTAGCCTTCATATTTTCCTTCAGAGGGTTCTTGTTGTAGGTACAGGGTCACATTCTGAATGAAGGAATCTGTCTCCTGTGCATTTCTGACTCTGTTCTTGACATCTGTTTCGCAGGTACTCACCGCTGCTAGGTGAATTGTTTTGATGCTCCTACTGAGGGCATCGACCACCCTATTTTCCTTCCCTTTAATGTGTTTGATTTCAAAATCAAATTCGCTAAGGAGGTCCATCCATCTATCTTGTCTAGCATTGAGCTTTGGTTGGTCGAACAAATACCATAATCCACAGTGATTTGTCATAAGCACAAATTTTCTTCCCAAGAGGTAATGCCTCCACATTTTTATGGCATGCACTATGGCAGCCAGTTCTAGATCACGAGTCACATTGTTGACCTCATGTTCATTTAATTTTCGGGATTCATAGCAGATTACACTTCCTTCTTGCATAAGGACTCCTCCGAGCCCTTCTTTACAAGCATCTGTGCACACAAGGAAGTCAGCTTCTGGGTCAGCGATTTTCAGCACGGGTGCATGGGTCAGTAGATGTTTCAAGGTTTGAAATCTTTCTTCACATTGCTGTGTCCACGGGAATTTTGTCCCCTTCTTCTGGAGGGCAGTGATTGGACAACCAATCTTGGAGAAATATTTTATAAATATTCTATAGTATTCTGCCAATCCCATAAAGGATCTGATGTCTGAGACATCCTTTGGGGTAGGCCATTCCATGATAAACCTGATCTTGTCAGGATCTATGACTACCCCTTCCTCGGACAAAACATGTCCCAAGTATTGTATTTGCTTCTGAAAGAAGTCACATTTACTGAATTTGGCATAGAGTTGATGCTCTCTTAGCACTTGCAGCACAAGTCTAAGATGTTCTTCATGTTCTTCTCTATTCTTAGAGTAGATTAAAATGTCATCAATAAAAACTAGTACAAATTTATCTAGAAATTTACTGAGTACATTGTTCATTAAGCACATGAAAGTGGCAGGGGCATTGGTTAACCCGAATGGTACTACCACAAACTCATAGTGACCATACAGTGTCCGGAAGGCAGTTTTATGGATGTCTTCACCCTTAATTCGGATTTGATGGTATCCCGACCTCAAGTCAATCTTTGAGAAAATAGACGCACCCCCTAACTGATCGAATAGATCATCGATCCTGAGCAAGGGGTATTTGTTCTTTATGGTTACTTTATTAAGTTGTCTATAATCTATGCACAGTCTAAAGGTGCCATCCTTCTTTTTCACAAACAGGACTGGCGCTCCCCATGGGGACACGCTGGGTCGAATATAACCCTTGTCCATCATTTCTTTCAATTGCAATTTGAGTTCAACTAACTCAGGTGTGATCATCTGGTAGGGTGTTCTAGGCACAGGTACCACTCCTGGTGCGAGCTCTATTGAGAAGTCAATGTCTCTTCTCAGAGGTAGACCCGATACCTCTTCCAGAAACACATCTTTGTATTATCTCAAGATAGGGTAATCACCAGGGCTCGGTTTAGCATCTTCGATTGTTTTCAATACCTGTATTGCATATAGGGGACATTCCTTTCGGCAATACTTTCTCATTTGCAGGGCTGATATTTGTCTCACCGAGACCGGTTTTCAGATCCCTTTGAGGGTTATCCTTTTTCCTTCTCTGTTTACACATTCTAAGGTTTTATGGTAACAGTCCAGTTTGGCTTTATGGGTGGCCAACCAGTCCATACCAATCAACAGATCATATGATCCTAGGGGTAATATGTTAAGGGTTTCTTGGGTGGGGAATTCACCCAACGTTAACTGGCAGGCTGGTATGATCTCTACTACCTTTCTTTTGGTGCCAGTGGCTAACTGTACCAACCATGGCTTAGTTTGCTTTCGTGGCTGTAGCTTACATTTATGAACAGTTCTAGGGGACATATAACTCAAATTTGAACTAGGGTCAATCAAAACAGACACTAGATGGTTGAAAATCATACCTTCTATTTCCACCACTGAATCTTGGTGGTCAGCTTGGTTATTATCCAAGGCTGCATAAATCTGCGGCACATTTCTTGCCACATCATTGACTGTGGTAGCTTCCTGCATGTTATAAAATTTCCGACTGTTCTGTTGTCTGTGTGGACAGTCTCTCCGAAGATTCTCTTCTTCGCAATCCCAACATCTCAGAGGTTCTTTCTTTGGGTTATTAGTCTTTACTGGTATAGGTCCAAAAGTTTTATTTCCATCCACCAAGGGAAAGTTCTGCTGGAGTACACTCTAGGTTGGGAAGTTCATTCTGGGGTTCTTTTGTAGTTTTTGAATCCTGAGGATTTGCTCCCCTTCTTCTAAAACCTCGAACCACTCTTCTGTTTCCAGTCTCCACGAGACTTTGCCCGATGTCCATATTTTTCATGAAAATATGTTGCCTTTCATATGGTGTCTTCTAATGTCTTTGGCTCGTCGAATTCGATTCGGTTGCGGTATTCCTTGGGTATCCCACTGATGAAGCGTTGTGCCTTCGCCTTCTCTGCTTTGATGTTGGGTACATATCTCAATAAGTCAAGGAATTTGTTGACATATTCCTCCATAGTAAGTTGTCCCAGTTTGAGTTCATAGAACTCTTTATCCTTCTCGTCGAAATATCTTTCCGACAAATACTTCTTCCGAAAGTACTTCTCAAATCGTTTCCAAGACAGGTCCTCCTCGCGGACCCCTTTCATATTCTTAAGGTATTCCCACCAGATGGAAGCCTTTCCGTTCATATTGAAAGTGGCCACTCGGGCCTTCAAACTCTATAAAAAATCATGGACTTTGAAATATTTCTTCAGTCCAAGTAGCCAGGCCCTGGCTTCCTCTCCCTTCTTTATTTCACCGTCGAAGGAGGGGGGTTTGGCCTTTTTGAATTCCTCAAATTTATGACTCTTGGAAGTCTTTTGCTTCTTCTGTTTTCTTTGAGAATAGGAACTGGTCCTGCCGCTGGAAGAGCCTTCTAAATCACCAGCTTCCTTCTTAGTGGAATCGTCTGGAACTGGTCCTTTACCTCTGGGGTGAACCATTCTTGATGTGCTTCTCTCAGTCTGGCCACTGACACGACCATGATTCTGCATCTCAGGTTCATACTTCATTTGTCGCTGTAGGTCGGATAAGCTCTGCAGTAAAACTGCATTAATTTCAGTTTGCTTTTCTTATTCTTTCATCATCCTTTCATTGTCGGCCTTGCATCTTTGTAATTCAACCATGAGACTACTCACAGTCTCAGCTAGGTCTGGAGGGGTTCCTGTTGCTCTTCTTTCATCAGACTCTTCGCCTCTGTTGTGGGAGCCTTCTCCCACCTCTTGGTGAGTAACCATACTCTGCGTCTGTAGATTCCCGCAGCTGATCGTCCGCTAGAGTGAAAAGGACAATGCTGGTTATTAGTCAAGAGTTAAATTCATTTTTATAATTTGCTCATAAATTCATAATTCTTTCACATGCATACACAGTCGGGTTCTCATTTTCCAAGTTTTTAATCCTGGACAAGAGGGTTAAGTTAGGGGAGTTACTCCTTGTAGGAGTGCTTCGAACAGAGCTTATGCGCAACTCGTTCATGAGCCCAATCAGGTCGAGTGTTGTAACCATGCTCTGATACCACTTTGTAACATACCCACTACCTATAATCGAACTATTCCGTTTTTTTCTTTTTCTTTTTCTCAATGAAGAGACTCCCTGGAGCTTGCAGCAGCGAAATGCCAATCCCGATCCAACGGTCTTTCATTTACCTACACGGCTCTCTGCACATAACCACTGTCTTTCCCTGATAACAATTTCAGGTTTTTGGGGTTTTGTCCTTTCTGATGTCGAGGGTTCTTATGTTCTCTATTTCCCTGATCTCCGATGAGTTCTCTCTTCTGGCCTTAGCCCCTCCTGGCTATGCTCTCTGGTCCATATGACCGCTCATGCATAAGACCGCAGTCTTATCCTTCTTTCAGGGTTTTGGACTTCAAATTCCCGACGCGCTCCAGTTCTCGCTAGCCCTCCAGGCTAAGCTCTTGATCCACATGACCTTTATCTCACAAGACCGCAACCTTGTCCCCCATCGAGGTTTTGGACTTTCCAATGTTGAAATGAAAACGTCCTTAGGACTCGCGGTTCCTCGAATCCCAATGTGTCCTTTACGTGCTAGCTCTCCTGGCTAGGCTCCTGGCCCATATGACCACTGTCCCCGTGACCACAGTCTTATCCCTCGTCGAGGCTACGGGGTTTTCAATGCCAAAATGCATTGGCTCACGAGATTCCCAATCCTTCGAATCATGACTTCCCATTATGCTGACAGCTGGCCCATACAATGGCGCTTCCCACTTCTTTGATATGCTGATAGCTGGCTCCCACTCATCAGGGTTTCGAGCTTCGCAATTCCAAAATGCATAAACAAATTGTCACCAGGATTCCCGATATCCCGATGACCCAAACGTCGATCAACCACTTTCTGTCGGGACTTTCCCAACGACGCCGATTACTGCCATGCATCCTCCTATGATGGACGGTCCCGATTTCTCCGGGATTTCGAGACTTGTGATGTCCCAATTTTCACGGCCTCAGGAACTCTGATTTCCCGATGTCAAATATCCCGACTCTCTATGGATTTCTGACACCTGTCTCCCCAAACGGACGACTCAGATTTTGTCGATGTTTTCACTTCAAACTTCCCCGGTCTCCTGTCCATGGAAATGTCGATATATCGACTCTCAATAGTAAACCTCGATCTACGCCACGTGTATCCTCAAACGGACGGTCCAGATCTTCCCAGCGTTTCGAGACTTGAAGTGTCTCGATTTTCTTGTCCTCGAGAATCCCAATATGCCGATGGCTGGAATCCCGATGGTAACCCTCGTGCATCTCCTTTCCAATCCTACGACTGATGGGTATCTGTTCAAGATCTGTCGATTCAGATTTCTTTCTTCTCTTGCTCTTACTCCAGAGGCTAAACTCTATGAACCTTCTCCCGATCCAATGAATGATGGGTATCTATGGGAAGATCAGACGGCTGCTGTGATTTCCTGAGCTTTGGGAACTTTCTTCCTGTGCTTGGAAGAAATTCAACTTCTCAAAGGCCTCAACCTTTGCTTTCTTTCTCTTCTCTTGCGACTCTCCAACTTTGAGCTTTGTCGTGCGTATGAAAAATGTTGTTCCTCCTGAGCTTTTACTCCTGAATCCTCAAAGGATTCCTTAACTTCTACACTCCTTTTAGAGCCCTCGCACGCTAAGTTCTATCCTCTGCCTCAAGAAACCTCTTATTTATACAAGGGTGTTCTTGAGCTCTCTCTGGCTCTTCTCAGACTTCTACTCATCTACACTACTCTCTGGACGTGGAAAAACCAATGGTCTAGATACTTACACAGACCTTGGGGATCTACAGTTCCGGTTTCCTCGCTGTTCACAAAGATAGAGGAAAAAGGGGCAAGGTACGTAACGCCCTTCTTTCTTTCGCCAATCTAACGGTCGTGAATGACCATAGATCTTTCGACGAGACCTCATCCATCGATTCGTTACTTATCCCTACGCTGCTACTTCAAAATTTTAAGAGGGTCAATCCTCCTCGTACAGGGTTATTAAGACTTGCACATTCAAGTCCTTTCTCTAGGTTCTTAGTAAACCTTTCCAAGGATGGAATCTCTGCGAAGAGATCTATTCCAAGGCTTTCCTGGAGACGGGTAAGGGGAAACAACTTCTCGAGAATGGGCTGGAAGTCTGACTTGATTCAACTTATGCATAATTAAATTCATTTATCAATCATAAGCCAATTCATTCATTTTCTGTTATAAGCATATATCTATTAATTCTTATCACAACACTGCACATACATTCTTACACTGAAATCGTTCACAATTTCACATTTCTATGAGCATATATATATATCAATATATGAATTTCAAGATGCAATACGTAAAACACTTATCATAAATAACCCCAGAAGTGGGTGCAACTGCTGAGAGGGGTGCTCATTTCCACCCAACCGTAGGCGTAGCGACTCCCAACAGATTTACCACTAGCCACCCCCGAGATGAGACCACGATGCTCTGAGACTACGTCTCTCTGTCTGCCAGTGACTAGGAGCAAAGGTTGCAATCCTTCCTCTCTGCTATCACTCACTTTGCATAATTCCAGAGTTCCTCTCGCATCTGCCCCCCAATTGCTTCTACCATACGCCTTATCCTCTTGCGAGGTTGTGTGTGGCATGATTTCCCTCACTTTGATCAGGCCTAACAGCTCTACGGATGAGCAGTTCACCATCCCATCCCTCATTAAGCCATCCACCTACCAGCCCGCGAGACATTAAATTCGGGGCCAGCGAGCCACTTTTGGTTCTCCGGGCCAGTGGAGTCCAAATACGGTGTTAATTCTTGGTGGAAGTTAACGCCACCTTTTTAGGTGCCCTCCTCCGCCATCGTGGTCTCTTTTTTTTCTACACATCCCCTCTCAACAGTTCTGCAATAAATTCAAAATGTTATTCACATTCATTGACCTTTTCCTCAAGGTCCATTTACATCACATATTCATATTTATGAGTTTGCCATAGTTCTTGGCCAGTCCAGTTATATTTACAAGCTGGGGGAAACAGGGTGTTACACAACCACTCTTTATTTAGGTGTAATTGAACTCTTTCTGGTTCAATCTTAGGGATTTGTAGAGGATCCTTAGAGGCCCAGGTGGATTATTCCAAGGGAGAATAGTTTTAATGAGAGGTGGGATTCACCACACTCTTTGTGATACAATTATGAGACATGATGTGCTCCATTATTTGTTTTACTAAGTCAATTTGGATAGAGACCTCCAAAGTTTTGTTTTTTTGGACTCCCATAATGCATTAACCTTCTTCTACCAATCACTCAAATCCAATATTTGTCTTTATTTGTCCATAACACAATTGTCTTTTTTTGCATTGATTTGATAAAAAAATTATTCAAATTATGTTTTCCATCAATCCC
>ML844038.1:18338-37887 GCA_009831015.1 Picea engelmannii | reverse complement strand
TTGCTGAGAGCACCGACTCTCTGTTTTCTCTAGCACCCACTAGAAGGAAGCACCAACCCCCTGGTTTCTCTAACACCAACTAGAAGGAAGCACCAACTCCCTGGTTTCTCTAGCACCAACTAGAAGGAAGCACCAACTCCCTGGTTTCTCTAGCACCAACTAGAAGGAAGCACCAACTCCCTGTGTTCAAGCACCCACATGAACCTTTGAGGACACCAGTCCTCCCTAGCACCTCCCAACCACCCTTAATAATAAATTCTTTGTTACTGAAACTTATTACAGCGATATAAAATTATTCAATGGCTTACCAGCCTTGTCGTTGTTCTATTACACTACTCTGCCCTATCTGCATCAGTGTCTTCTGCTCACCCCTTGCACTTTCTGTTCTTCTGAATTTTATGCTCTTTGCGCCATATCCTTTTAGTGCAACATTCCTCTACTGTGCATTTCTTCTCCTGCGCTCTGCCTCCTTGTACACACCTCAATTCTTCCTCCACAGTGACAAAGAACACCCCCTCTTCTTTCTTTTGCATTCTTATAGTCTCTGTTGTCTTTGTGCATCCAATCTTTGCAATGCCTCTGCATGCTGACTCCATGCCAAATTCCTCCACAACTCGAGTGCTCTGTCTGATCATCATCATGACTCTTCAGCTTCTCTGGTCATTTTCCAATCGTTCAACATCACTGTATGTTGTACTGAGATTCCTTAGCCTCTCTGGTAGTTTGAGACTCTTCGTCTTCTCTGCGACAGTCGAGCTCACCTTCTCTATTTCAGTTACAGGCTTCAACGCTCATCCATCTGTCAATCCCTTCTAATAATAGTCTTCCTTCACTGGATGAAGCTTGGAGACTCTTCATCTCCTTTGGCGATCACACAGAGGTCTCTTTGAATTCTCTAGTAGACGCCATCAATGGTTTCTGGCAGTTTCACAGTGTCGTGCATCAGTATCCCTCCGATCTCCTTCAGTTTTATCTGCGCCGTTGGATGAACTTTATTAATATTGCCTTTAAATTGGGTTTCGACATTTCGACATTCCTATGCCCAAGTGTCTTGACACTTCATGTCGCGATCTCCGAAGCTTCGATACAAAGATTTTCTACACTAGCTCCTTCCTCTATATGACCATGGCCATGACCAAGCGCTTATGCTTAAAGTGATTTTCATGAATTCATGTTTCATGAATCTGGAGATGAGGCATCTCGACTCTCCAAGTAGCGATCTCTGAAACCCTAAAATGGAGCTTATCTGGACTGACTCCTTCCCTTCTCGTGACCAAGGGCTGTGACCACAACCTTATGCATAAGGCGCTTTCACGATTTTGCATTTCGTGAGTCTGGAGATGAAGCATCTCGACTTACCAAGTCGCGATCCCTGATACCCCAAAATGGCGTGGGTTCAACGATCCCGATCAACACTTTATCTGATGGCTCAGATCATTTCTTGATTTCGCATATCACGATTTCGACATTCCTGATGTTCAATGTTCTTGACACTTCCAAATCCCGATCCATGAAACTCCGTAAAGAAGTCGGATCAATGGTCCAGATCACTTCTTGATCTAACGATTCAGATTCCGTCGAGATTTCACACATCGTGATTTCGACACTCTTGTCGTTCAGTGTTTTTGTCACTTCAAAGTCCCGATCCACGAAACTCCGTAATGGAGTCGTATCGATGGTCCAGATCACATCTTGATCTGATGGTTGCAATTACGTCGCGATTTCGTATATCGCAATATCAGGATTCTTGATGTTAATATTCTTTGACATCTCCAACACTCGATCCTCGAAACCCCGAAATGGACTTGGATCAACGGTCTAGATTCAATCTTGATTCAATGGCTGCGATTAAGTCGCGATTTTGCATATCGCGAAATCGGGATTCCTATGGATGATATTACTTGACATATCCAACTCGCGATCCACAAAACTCTGAAATGGAGTTGGATCAACGGTGCAGATCACATCTTGATCTGACGGCTGTGGTTAAGTCGTGATTTCGCATATCACAATTTTGAGAGGTTAGGGAACCCCGTTCCTTTGACACTCTAGTCAACGAAATGTTCATCTGTGTCCACGTGTACTGCCTGAAGATGGATGGTCCTCCTTCTTTCGGGATTTTGTGAGCCCTCCACTCCTTGCACTTTAAATAATGTGCAGGTTCTCCTCGATCCAATGGTGGTCGGACCCTACGCTCGGATCTAACGCCTGAGATCTATCCTTCATATCTATGCGCTCCTCTTGTCTACATTGATATCTGACGGTCATCGAGAATTCGGGATGGGATCCAATGATCACCGACGCTTCTCCTCCAAGCTTACGCATCCTCCTTACTTGGGAATAATTTCTAAGTGTCAAAGGCCTCAACCTTTGATCCTCCTGTGATCCTAAGTACGCTATCTCCCTTGAGAGTTAGCCATGAGTTAACCTCATCCCTGGTGCACACCTACGCACTACATTCGACTCTGCGCTAATTCCTCCTGAGCTTACGTTGTTCCTGTTTTTCCATCGATGCACACTCTGATCCTGCCATCAATGAAAAGCGCATACTACCTATAAAACATGCCAACCATCCTCTGCACTATCTCTTCTGATCTTATCGAGCTTGCTCTGCAACATCTTCCCAAACTACTTCTGATGCCCGTCTGTTACATTCTTCCTATACTCATGCCATCTTCACTGTTGTACTTTCCATCAATGACAAGCATACGCTACCTGTTAAACATTTTCCAACAATCTCCCCCTTTGTCATTGATGGAAACAAAGTCACCCAGATTCTTTTCTCCCCCTTTGACATCAATGTCAAAGAGAACATGCTCCCCCTGAGCTGTGGTAGTAATTTTAGAAGGTATCAGATATTAAGCCAACACAAACTCCCCCTGACGGGATGGAATCTCTTATTCGAGACCTACAAATGTTTGTATCCAAGCTAGAGTCTTCTTTTTCTGATTCTTGGACCTGTTCATCTTCAGCTTCCATTGTATCCTCTGCAAAATACAAAAAAAATTCTCACCTCTCTTACTCGGACTCCTTCATCAACCTTTTATTCTCATGAGTGGATGACTCCCCCTGTCACTATTATCTCTCTGCTTCTGACTCTTTTCCCTTTTTGTTCCTAAAGGTTAACTTTCCTTGACAAGGTCTTTCCTCTTGTTACTTCTACAGGATGTCATGAATATCATTTTGTAAAACAAAATGCTGTTGTTGAAGAGGCTTCTATCCCACTGACACTTTGCGTAATTGTTGCTTGTTACTATTCAAACAACCCTTGGATCTCCCCATTGATTCTTATCGATTTCTAATGCTGCATTTCATATTTCTTCCATGATGCATACAATCCAAGGTTTTTATATCTATATTCAATCACAAGAGAAAACTGCTACACCCATTCTCATACTTGTTTTTATTTCTCACAAATGAAGGACCTGTATCAGGTTTCTTAGGAGCATTGATTTCTACCTTGTTGAGTCCAATACTAAATTTGTCATTTGGTGATCTCTGGCTATCCAAGACCTTGTCTAGAGTCATGGAACTGCTCAAGAACTTGATTTGGGTGTCTGCCTTCTCAACCTTCAAGAATTTTTCTTCCTGTTTATGACATGGTTCTTCTCCTACTTCATCCATGGGTTTAATGCTAACTGAACATGCTTTTATTGTATTCGAATATTCTTCTTTACTTGCAGGGGAGGACTCAATTTCAACATCATTAATTTTCTTTATACTTTTATTCACCACTTGTCATGAGTTTATATTTACCTTACATTCTTTGGACGTGAGCACCTCTTCACTGCCTCTGTCACATTTTTGACTTGTACTGAGCAAATTATGTTTCAGACCATCCACAAGCAGAACGTACTGGGCATATCCTTTGTCATTACTCAAACTCATCATCCCTCTATCCTTGATTTTACCTGGTTCATCATTTTCAAGGATCACATTTCCTATTTTTCTTTTATTTATGGACAGTAGCTTATCCTTGTCTCCATTCATGTGCTTGGAACATCCACTATCTATATTCCCAGATGCCTTTTGTTTTTGAGTTGAAAGTGATTGATCACATTTTTCACTATCTTTCCTTTTCCATGTGATGGCCTTTCTATCTAAGAACTTTATCCTTGGGTCTACTTTGTAATTCTTCAGATGGAAGTTTTCCGCTTTGTGGCCAAAGTTGTGACAGTTATAGCATTCAATCTCATTGTTCAATAGGTCAAAGTTGTTGTAGCGTTGTCTACTCATTGATTGTTTATTAATCCTTGACCTCCTCAGATGCATGTCTCTAGACTTAATTTGGAAATTTGCAATATGTGATGGTTTGTTACTTTGTTGTATCATTCTTTGTTGTGGCAGATATTTATTCCTTGGAAATCTTAATTGCTCATGTCTAAGTCTTAGGGAACAATTTACAGCTTTGTGACCAAAGTTAGAACAGTAGAAACAATATCCATAGAAAAATTCTTTGTACCTGGAAAATGGTTGTCTTCTTTGAGAAAATCGATTTCTTTCATGCTGATGATGTATTTGAGCAGGGAGTGCATTATTTATTTGTTCTACAGATTCAGTCCTGGCACCTTTTTATTTACTTGTCCTGGGCGACTGATTGTATTCCTTTGTTTCTGCAGGTTTGTTGTTGTCATTGGTTGTCGATTTGACATGGACACTAGCTTTGGCAAACTTGATGGGTTCTTTGTTTCTTGGCTGACCACTACTTGATCCCTCTTCAAACCCCAAACCAGTTTTTAGCTATGGATTTCTTTGCTGATTCAGAATGGTGGTTAATCCTTCTGAGGCTTTGATACTAGAAAGATTCTGATGATACAAGGTTTGAAACTTCTCCATCTCTTTCCTAGTTTTCACTACTTCTTCTTCCAGGGCTTCATATCTTGCCCTCTTTTCTGATAGTTGATGTTTCAGAATATCCTTGATTTTCCTTGCCTCTTCTAATTCCACCTTCAGCAGGGAAAAGTCTTCATCAGGCTGTTTACTGTCTTTCTCAAACTGTATCAGCAATTGTTTTTTCTTTCTGTTCTTGATTCTTAGTCTGTCAATCTCTTCCAGTGAACTGATCAGTTCTCCTTCCATATCAACCACAACTTCTTCATCATTCTCTTCACTGCCTATTCTTTCATTATCAGAATCCTCTTTGGGCATAAGCGATAAGTCATTTACTTTATCTTCACATGAGGAATCACTATCGGTGTCTTCTGAGGAGTCATCATTGTTTACACATAAACTCTTCTTCTTATCAAATCTTGTTGATTTGTGCTTCTCTTCATCTTCAAAGTTTTGATCATGTTTCTTGTGTGGACATTTATTTGCAAAATGACCTATCTTACCACAGTTGAAACATTTGAAGGGAAACTTACCTTGGTACTTTCCTGATCCTTTCTTTAATCTTCTCACGAATTTTGCTTCAATTTTATCAGGCTCACAATCCTCATTCTTATCTGCTTTAAATGATGCTTCTCTAGAGGTGGTTTTATTTGTAACTATCCTTATTTCATATGCAGTCAACATTCCTAAAAGTTGATCAAAAGACAAAGTCTTTATATCATTAAGTTCTTCTATAGCTGAGACCTTTTGGTTGAACCTATCTAGTAGAGATCTCAAAATTTTCTGAACTAAAGAGGGTTCCTCAATTTTTTCACCAAGTGTTTTCATTGCATTTACTAGTTCTTCAACTCTTAGAAAATACTTCCCAATGGTTTCATCTTCTTTCATCTGTAGTTTTTCAAACTGTACTTTGTAGGTTTGAAGCTTGGCATCTTTTACCTTCTCATTACCCTCATAACTGCTAATGAGTTTGTCCCACATTTCTTTGGCAGTTTCTAGGTGCATAACTTTTACGAATTCTACTTCTGCAAGCACACTCAAGATAACATTCATAGCCTTAGCGTTGAAGCTAAATTCTGGTTTGTCATCCTTATTACCTAGCACAACTAGCTTTACATACCCAGTATCTACCACATCTTAGACATCTGCAACTAAATCCATTATGTAGGTTCTCATTCTAACTTTCCAGAAGGCAAAGTTTGTTCCATTGAACAGAGGGGCCTTATTGGTTGAATTTCCTTCATGGCTTAACATGTTTAAGCTCTAGGATCTACCCTTAGATGAAAGGGGCCAGCTCTGATACCAATTGTTAGACAACTGAGAGGGGGGGGGTGAATCAGTTGTTATCATGCTTAAACAATTATGCTTCTTTTAAACTCTTTGCAAAAACACTGAATGATGATCACAATAATGAAGGGAAATAAACAATGGCACATTCAACATCAGTCACATATATGAGAAACATAGAGATAGATATTTCCCGAGGAAACCCATACAGGGTAAAAACCTCTTTTTCTTTATATGATAAGTAATAGTTACATTATTTACATTATCATACATATGAGCACCAACTCATAATGATGCTACAACCTCTGTTTTGCAAGCTGCAACTTGCTGAGAGCACCGACTCTCTATTTTCTCTAGCACCCACTAGAAGGAAGCACCAACCCCCTGGTTTCTCTAGCACCAACTATAAGGAAGCACCAACTCCCTAGTTTCTCTAGCACAAACTAGAAGGAAGCACCAACTCCCTGGTTTCTTTAGCACCAACTAGAAGGAAGCACCAACTCCCTGTGTTCAAGCACCCACTTGAACCTTTGAGGACACCAGTCCTCCCTAGCACCTCCCAACCACCCTTAATAATAAATTCTTTGTTACTGAAACTTATTACAGCGATATAAAATTATTCAATGGCTTACCAGCCTTGTCGTTGTTCTGTTACACTGCTCTGCCCTGTCTGCATCAGTGTCTTCTTCTCACCCCTTGCACTTTCTGTTCTTTTGAATTTTATGCTCTTTGCGCCATATCCTTTCAGTGCAACCTTCCTCTACTGTGCATTTCTGCTCCTGCACTCTGCCTCCTTGTACACACCTCAATTCTTCCTCCACAGCGACAAAGAACACCCCCTCTTCTTTCTTTTGCATTCTTATAGTCTCTGTTGTCTTTGTGCATGCAATCTTCGCAATGCCTCCGCATGCTGACTCCATGCCAAATTCCTCCACAACTCGAGTGCTCTGTCTGATCATCATCGTGACTCTTCAGCTTCTCTGGTCATTTTCCAATCGTTCAACATCATTGTATGTTGTACTGAGATTCCTCAGCCTCTCTGGCAGTTTGAGACTCTTCATCTTCTCTGTGATAGTCGAGCTCACCTTCTTTGTTTCAGTTACAGGCTTCAACTCTCATCCATCTGTCAATCCCTTCTAAGAATAGTCTTCCTTCACTAGACGAAGCTTGGAGACTCTTCATCTCCTCTAGCGATCACATAGAGGTCTCTTCGAATTCTCTAGAAGACGCCATCAATGGTTTCTGGAAGTTTCATTGTGTCGTGCATCAGTAGCCCTTCAATCTCCTTCAGGTTTATCTACGCCGTTGGATGAACTTTATTAATATTGCCTTTAAATCGGGTTTCGGCATTTCGGAATTCCTATGCCCAAGTGTCTTGACACTTCATGTTGCGATCTCTGAAGCTTTGATACAGATATTTTCTACGCTAGCTCCTTCCTCTATATGACCATGGCCATGACCAAGCGCTTATGCTTAAAGTGCTTTTCGTGAATTCACGTTTTGTGAATTTGGAGATGAGGCATATCGACTCTCCAAGTCACAATTTCTGAAACCCCGAAATGGAGCTTATCTGGACTAACTCCTTCCCTTCTCGTGACCAAGGGCTGTGACCACAACCTTATGCATAAGGCACTTTCACGATTTTTCATTTCGTGAGTCTGGAGATGAAGCATATCGACTTACCAAGTAACGATCCCCGATACCCCGAAATGGCATGGGATCAATGATCCCGATCAACACTTGATCTGACGGCTCAGATCATTTCGCGATTTCGCATATCGCGATTTCGACATTCCTGATGTTCAATGTTCTTGACACTTCCAAATCCCGATCCATGAAAATTCGTAAAGAAGTCGGATCAATGGTCCAGATCACTTCTTGATCCGACGATTCAGATTCCATCAAGATTTCACACATCGTGATTTTGACACTCTTATCGTTCAGTGTTTTTGTCACTTCAAAGTCCTGATCCACGAAACTCCGTAATGGATTCGTATTAATGGTCCATATCACATATTGATCTGATGGTTGCAATTACGTCGCGATTTTTCATATCATGATATCGGGATTCTTGATGTTAATATTCTTTGACATCTCCAACACTCGATCCTCGAAACCCCAAAATGGACTTGGATCAACGGTCCAGATTCAATCGTGATTCAATGGCTACGATTAAGTCACAATTTTGCATATCGCGAAATCGGGATTCCTGTGGATGATATTACTTGACATCTCCAACTCGCGATCCACAAAACTCTAAAATGGAGTTGGATCAACGGTGCAGATCACATATTGATCTGATGGCTGTGGTTAAGTCATGATTTTTCATATCGCGATTTCGAGAGGTTAGGGAACCCCGTTCCTTTGACTCTCTAGTCAGTGAAATGTTGATCTGTGTCCAAGTGTCCTGCCTGAAGATGGATGGTCCTCCTTATTTCGGGATTTTGTGAGCCCTCTACTCCTTGCACTTTAAAGAACGTGAAGGTTCTCCTCGATCCAATGATGGTCGGACCCTGCACTCGGATCTAACGCCCGAGATCTATCCTTCATATCTGTGCACTCCTCTTGTCTACATTGATATCTAACGGTCATCGAGAATTTGGGATGGGATCCAATGATCACCGAAGCTTCTCCTCCAAGCTTACACATCCTCCTTACTTGGAAGAAGATATAAGAGTCAAATGCCTTGACCTTTGATCTGCCTGTGATCCTAAGTATGCTATCTCCCTTGAGCTTTAGCCATGAGTTAACCTCATCCCTGGTGCACACCTACGCACTGCATTCGACTCTGTGCTAATTCCTCCTAAGCTTACGTTGTTCCTGTTTTTCCACAGATGCACACTCTGATCCTGCCATCAATGACAAGCGCATACTACCTATAAAGCATGCCAACCATCCTCTCCACTATCTCTTCTGATCTTATCGAGCTTTCTCTGCAACGTCTTCCGAAACTACTTCTGATGCCCGTCTGTTACATTCTTCCTATACTCATGCCATCTTCACTGTTGTACTTGCCATCAATGACAAGCATACGCTACATGTTAAACATTTGCCAACAGGATATCCTTTCAATATATTTCTCAAGGAAACCCTTGTTCGCCAAAGGTATAGGATGATGGACAACTACCAATGGTGTCCGAGGCATCTTCTGAAAGCAGAAATTTCATAGGTGTGACACCCTTCAAGGTACAAGTAAATTTAAAATATCCCCTTACTTGAAGGCCTGATAGATGAAAATTCTCTATAAAATGGTTGAATCTTCTAGAAGGTTACAACTCTATCCAAACAATTTCCCAGAGTAAAAATATTAATTTTACACTCTTTAAATCCCTTCTCCATGTAATAGCTTGATGGGAAGGTTACTGGGAGAGGTGCATCGTGGATGAATCTATGCGATTCGAAAGAGAACCCACTTGGGCGACCTTTGTAGATACCCTCAATGAGGATTTATACCCTGTTGGAAACTATAATGACTAGTACATGAGATGGATGACTATGTGTCAGAAAAGAGACTAGATGATGTAAGAGTACATTAACTTCTTTCATACCTTGCACTCAAATATGAGTATTGAAGACTCCAAGTGGTACCTGGTTTTGAAGTACTGCATTGGTTTGCACAAGTACATTAAAAAAGAGATGGATTTCTTGGAAATTTCCTCATTGGGAGTTGCTTATTGAAATCTAGTCAAAATTGAGTAGAAATTCAAGCAGTGGAGTAAGTGGGAGTTCAGGTTTGAAAATACACCACAATAGAAGCATGGAAAAGGACACCCTAACTCAGAGAATAAAGGGAAAATAAAGGAGAATCAATCTCAAGAAAAATATTCCAAACAAACGACTAAGAAGGGTGATGGGAAGTATAAGAAAGACACTAGAAAGTGGCGTGAGTTCCAAAAAATCCCCTGGTAAAACATCAGTGAATGTCGCTCAAAACTATCATTTGTGGTCGAGCTCAAATAAAAAGATCCAGAACCTAACTCAGACTTTGATCGAGATCATAATAAAGGGAAACATATCATTTATTGATAATCCACTGCTACCATTACAACCACAACAATACAACTATAAGAACCAGAGGATCATGAGGAGGGGGCGCACCTCTTCCACTCACAGATGTGGGTGTGGGTAAATGGGACCCAACTACATTTCATTTTTGATAGTGGGAGTTATAAGAACCTAATCTCATATGAGGTTTTCAAGATATTTAAGCTACGAATGATGCCACACCCCAAACTATACACCATTATATGGTTGAGCTAGGGACGAGACATCGATGTCAACCAACAGTGCCTCCAATCCTATGAAATCAAACCCTTCAAGGATGAGGTATTATGTGATGTTGTCCCATTTGAAGTCTATGTTTTTATTTTAGGAAAGCCATATATGTGGAAATGCCACACTATTTATGAGGCTCAAAATCACAATGTCATTTATACTCTGGGAGGTCATCTCTACAAGATTCCATATGTAGCTCTGACTATTTCCACTTCATTGATATTGAAAAACAATTCTGCAAAGTAATGTCCCATAGCACAAAGTTTACCCTCTTCACAATCTAGTCAGAAGGTGAACAAAAGGTCAATGCAACCACTACATCCTCGACCCAAGACCTTTCTATCTAGTAGAAGGAGGTCGACAAGGTTGTATAGGAGAAAAAAGATATTTCTTATTCACATACAAGGGTTCCTCTACACTACCATGTCCCACATTACATTGAATTAGTGATCGATGCTCCCTTACCCAATGGTCAAGTCTATAGATGCTCCTTTCCAAATAATGAGAGTCTTCTCTATGTTTAGCATAACTATATTGACAAGACCCTTTTTAGGTGTTCTTGGGGTTCCAACCATTATCCCCCATTGATATGTATCTTCTTGTTGCATATTCACCGAAAAATTACTCCCACACTCGGAACGAGGAAGATCATGTAGCCAAATTTGTTGAACTAATATGCTCACCTCCATCAACATGTTTATGATATCCTTCCATAGGCCAAGTACAAATAGGACAAGTACTTCAACAAGACAAGCGACTCACCAAAGTTTAGATTCAATAAGATTTTTTCCATATCCCATGGGAACTTGACACAATGGAGACAAATTATTCCTAAGGGGGGGAGGATTGATCCAGGTGGATCTGAGTGGCCATCCACCTTCTCCATTGAATCAACTTTTTTGATCTTATGTTTTTGATAAACCATTATATTCACCCTTTTGATGGGGAATGTAATGTAATGTCATCTCCATTTATAGTGTAATGCAATTCCTATAGCATTAATGCACCAGATCCCATTAGAAATTTGAATTTAAGCGTTCTTGGGATAGAGTAGTACTAGGATGGGTGACCTCCTAGGAAGTTATAGTGTTTTACATGTCTATGGAATTTTGTGAACTTAGACTAATTTATCCCACATGCATCATCAAAATTATTCTCCTCTCAATCTCTCATATATAATTGAGGTGAAGAAGGTCCTTTGAGAATGCAATGGAGTGTGATGTAAATCTTGTTGTGAATGAAGCACAACCAACATCTCTTTATCTTTATATATAAGCTACCACCATTCGAGCTAGTTAGATTTCCCTATTTTTTGTGTTTCGTTTTGTTCCCTTGTAAATCCATATCATTGGTGGCTTGATTTTCCTTCTTTCACCTCGCAAGATGTCTGACTTAGGAATTCTACCATGCATTACTATAGGAGACACACTTGGGCTACTTCCTGTAGTGGATTTCTCTGGGAATGATGGAACTTTCTTCTACTTCTTGATTTTTTGTCATTCTCACGATCATCCCTTCTACTGTGGGATTCAAATGTTGTCACTTTTATAGCACTACATCGTTTCTTTGTGAAAAATTATTTATTGAATTTCCTATGAAACATGTTCAAAATCTAAATTATTTCCTCCCGAGATTTCATAATCCTTTCATTATCCTCCCTATAGCTCTACACTTCTATCTACAGACTTCTCATAGTTACAGGCTCCCATCTGCCTCTTCTTCCATTAGACTTTGTATCAACATTTCCCTTGATGAAATGTAGACCTATGACCTCCTTATCATGGTTGTAATATCCCTATTAATCTTCCATAAATCCATTCCTCATATAAGAACCAAATTTATTTTTCTGTACCTCTAATTCTGCAATAAATGTGCATGTAACAATTATTATTAGAACACACATACTATAAAACATTTCATTAATTAGAATACAAGTTATTATTCATATCAGTTCACGAGGGACACAACAAAATAAGTCAAAATATTATTCCTTATACATATATCTCTCCAAATATTCTCTCTAATGGCTATACTCATGCCTCATTCTGAGTTCTGAGTGAAAAGTTACAATTTTCCACTCATTGCTCCATTTTTATTGCTGCGGAATTTACTTTATAACTTTTTGAGTAAATTTTAGTTGCCAATTCAAAATTATATGTTGATATATGGATTCTCCTCCTCATTAACTTTCCATTAACTATTTGTTTTCCCAAATCCGAGCTCCGATATGAATGTTATGGTATGTGGAAGTTTTAATTGTTTCTCATTTTGATCCATGTGTCCTCTTTCTCTTCTAACACATTTTTATATACCCATATTCCAAATATGGTTCCATGGATGTCTTCTATGTTTCATAATACTTCCATAGACTGCTCCTATTCCCAAAACGAACTTCTAAGTAGCCTTCTGGAAGTAAAATGGGGTAAAAAATATGCCCTACACCATTTCAACTGTAACTTTATCATATGAGCTCTTTTTGTGCTTGGAATAGTTGTTGGGAAGATCAATATGAGTTCTTTTATTTAAGATACAAATACTTGTGTACCGATGGTATACACATTTCTCGTGTTTCTAACTACCTAAAAATGTTGTTTATGTCCTCAAAATTCCCTACAAGTTGATGACCTTAAGAAATCTTAAAATTTCGTAGAAAAATTGACTATTTTACAATTATAACAATATTTTAATATGAGTTGTCAATCTAATCATTTAGAGAAATGTTAGTTTTTTATCCGCTAAACCTTCCGTAGGCTTGCAGATGAATTTCCACCATTGAACTCCAACTCAAATCAATATGGACCATTGATCTTAGCTCTGTTGATAATCGATGATTGATGATTTCCTTTGGTAAACCAAACTTTCTCACCAGTTTCTCCAAAACCCAATCATCGACCATCTTCCTTCAGATGTCTCTATTGGAAAACCAATATTTCTCACAAATATCTCTTAACCTTGATCATCAATGATCGACCATTGATGAATTTCCCTGGAAACAAACTAGTTTACAAATTTTGTTGAACCCTGATCATCGATAATCAACCATTGGAAATCTCTTGGATAACATGGCATGATACATGGATGTTGATGTGGTAATCTTGTTGATGTGGCATGACACATGGATGATGACATGGAAATATGGTTGGCATGGCATGACACATGGATGTTGATGTGGCATGACACATGGACATTGACATGACATGACACATCATCAACCCTTTTACCTTCATTGGTGATTGACAACTTCTCTTCAATGAATTGAACTCCTCGCTAATTTTTTTGATCCTAGACCATCAACCATTGAAAATCAGTAATTCAATTCATGAAATCTTTCGCCGATTTTGGCCAACCCATGATCATCAATCATCGACGATCAATGATTTATCTTGATAGATTGAAACTCTTTTATGATTTTTCCAAACCTACAATTTTTGATCGATGATTTATTTTAATTGAATCCAATAGTTAGAAATTTTCAACCATAATACAGGATGAATCTAGGCCATCAATCTCCTAGTTAAACAAATCTTGATTGTCGATTCACCCTACTTCACCCAACTCTACCAATTAATCCCAACCGTTGTTGGCACACAGTGGGAAGACATGGGGTTAATCATTAATAAACCAACAAAAACCTTAGACACCATCCCTTTCAAAATCACCTACAAGAAAGTCAAGTCTCGCCTGAGGCATCTAGAGGGGCTACAAGAACCAAGTTTCTGCAGTGATGAGTGGAAGTGAGGCATTCAACATGAACATACTATGCATTATCCATTCATCTACTATGTGTGTAGTTTCCATTACTTAACCTTTAACTATAATTCAATATACCTTTTGAGTGACATTACTCCACTTAACATTCATTCATTCATCATTAAATTAATTGTGCAAGATCATAACAATATATATTAGTAAAAACATTAGAATAGTAAACATTCACCATCATTGCGATGTAGCCAAAAACTGTAAAAAGATCTATACTAACCATTCATCACATGCGTCAGAAAAATAACACACATAAGAAACACATCAAGACACAAGGTTTTAATCAACCGGCTTCATATTCATTCATTCATAATCTCCATTACATTCATGCACACTGTGCTCATACATAGATATTCAGTTACAACCCAAACCTTCCCTAGTTGTTCTATGTTGTAGTGCACACATAGCTCTCTATTGATCTTCAACTCAGCTCATACTCAACAACCACTAGCCAAGTTTTTTCTCTCAAGGTTACCTTCTACCCAAAAACCCATTACATATTTATAGTATTCTATTAGGGATAATCCTATTACAACATGGTTACAAAGTGGAAACAATGTCCCAAAAATTTCTAACTAACTCCCGTTTCTTGCATGCTAACTCCTTAAAATACACTAACTTCTTTCCATGCATGCTAATCCTTTTCCAAAATGTCATGTGATCCGCTTCTATGTGATTCCCAAAACTTACCCAAAAATCCCTATTCCAAGAGGCCCCCTACACTAATTGGTGGCTCACCCCAAGCCACTTATGCATATTTCTCTCCCTTATCCGTGAGCTTGGTCTCCAAGAAGTTATGAAATGTTTCCTTAGTAGTGGCGACCGTTCGCTTCACTTGTTATTCTTTATTTTATAACTCTTATCCTATCTATGTTGTTAGTGGGCCCCGTAGCTTCTCGGTAGTTTCCTAGGGGGCTTGTTTCACCACTCCTTGTGTAGATGCGAGATCTTTTGTTACCGTGTATGCCTCTTCATGTAATAAATCCATCTTTTGTGTGAGAGCCTGTTGGTCTTCTCTCATCTGGTTCATTTCAGAGTATAGCTTATTGTTGTCTACCATTGTTTTCATCTTCCCTTTTGGTGTCAGGATGCTCATTTTCTCCTTAAAATTAAGTTCTTTCTCCTATGCATCTTGAATCTTTTGCCCAATTGCTTGTAACTTGGCATCTTCTATCAACCGAGTCTAGAATTTTGTGCTTTATTCACAAATTTTGGCACATTTTTCTTTTAAACTATTGATATTCTCAATGATCATGTTCACCATATTTTCCCTTTTCTCTCTCTCCTCTGGTGGAGTACTTGGTATTGTGTGTGCTTCAAATTCTATAATCTTCAAGAAGAATCCTTGAATATCTTCGTCGATATTTGACACCTACTATTCTATTGGAGTATGCACTTATAGAAGTTCCTTGTACACTTGTTCGAACTCCTGTTGCATCCTCTATGCCTTATGTTCAACCTCATCCCTTTCCATGATTACTCTATTGTAGTCAAGATGCAAATCTATGTTCTTTTTCGTGACCTTAACCAACTCATCAGACGTATTTTCTACGCACATGTTGAGTTCTTGTGTATTGCTAACCTGCAATCCCTGTGACATCTCTATTGGAAACTTTGACAAATCAAAGTCAATGTGACTTACGAATTGTGCCTTTTCCTGCATATCGATCGATGTGAATGTTATCACCCTTGATGTTATTTGTACTATCATTCGCTCTCCTACTACTTCTAAATAATGAGAGACCGTCGACCTCACTTCCGCAGTCTGTGCCGTGATTGTTGTCTTTGCATCTTCTATCTATCATGCTAGCGTGATCCTTGTTGTTTCTAACATATGGCGTAACTCAACCATATGATCTTGCATCTTTATGTTCATCTCATCTTGTTGTTGTGCCACGCATTGAAGTGTGTCATTTGTAACTTCCTTAAATAGATCACTAATATTTTCCATATTATCCTCCTTCAGTTCTTGTATATTCAATTCCTTCACAATCTTCCTTTTGTTTCTCCGTGGTACTAATTTTCCTTGGTTGATATCTTTCCTATTATCCCATGGGAACTATATATTCTTCCCTTTTTCATTTCTTATCCCTTCTTCTTCTTCTCTTCTTGGTATTTCTTCAACCTCAGATTGTCACATCTCTGGTTTCTCGGTCTCTGTCGATGGGATTTTCCAATCTACATCCTAGTCTTCCATGACCAGCCCCATTTCTTCCTCTATAATCATGTACTTTGTGGCCAACCATTCTTTTCTTGGATCCATCTTTTCTTGAATGTAGAGATGGTGGAAATCTTCCTTGAAAAACACAATTTAATTATATGCTTCTACTATTTGTGGTTGTATGTGTGATGTATCCTGAATACACTGCCTAATGGTCTCTTGGTAAAAACAAAAAACAATATTATTGGCTAACTGTCGCTCCTTATGCAAAATATGCCACAAGTTCTGATATCTTGCGGCCAATCATGCCTTATATTTTTCTCCCAAAAATTGTGAATAATCCTAATCCCTCCATGTTGTTAATGTAATTAAAATTAATAACCACGCATAGCGAAATTAAATTCCTTTATCTTGTTCCTCTTCACAGTCAATCAAGAATTGGTTGAGAAAAAATGTCTTCCATTTCATCTGCATGCCCTTGACGTAGTTCTCGTCTACCACTATTACTGTCACTAGTACTTGGTCCTTCTAACACTTCCTTAACAACTTACATGCCAATACTTGTGTCACAAATCTCACTGTAGGGTCACATATGCTCTCTACATCCAAACCACACAGTCCTATGTGCGTATGAAACTTCTCTATCATGCTCTCTGATAAAGTCTTCTCATTATTCTTGTCTGAAAACAATAGTGACGGGTCCCACCCTTGCAATGGTAGTACAATAATCCACACAAACAAATCTATGTCAAGGGATACCAGCCTATCGAGCCATAAGTAAACTCCATGCACGCAGCTCAACAACATTTTTACATAGCCGTTGATCTCTGTAACACACCCAACCCATTAAGTACCCTTTTAAGGGATGGGATATACATTTTTCTCTTTCCTATAACTTCTATGATTTCCTCGAAGAGAGGAACCATTTCCTTCTGCTCTCTGAGATCTTTCCAATAACTAAATGCTCATAAAAAACTGAGTTCTAGTTCAAGGGTTAAGGCCTTCTGAAGTTTTCTGGGTGTCATTGGCCAATGGCCACCCCCTTCGCCATGTCGCTTCAATTTCCTTATACCATCCAACATGGCATTGTCGCACCTCGATCATAATCCTTTATAAATTACATGGCCATGGAAGAAGGGTTTACAGGGGAAAATATCTGCTGAGTCGTCACGAGCTTATCTGCTCCCAGAATATCGGTGCTTCTTGTTTTTCCCTTTTTACCTTACCATGCGACTGGCATTGGAACCTAGTCTTTCGAACTTTAGCCTTTCCATGCTCTATTGTACAACCCTAAAGCTTCCTGGAGACCCAAAGTCTCAAATCCTCTCTCTCTACTCCAAAATATACGGTGGAGCTTTGTCCTCCTTCGGATCTAACAATTAATATTTACCCACACTTAACCAATCGCTTGAACTTGACTAGAGGGGTGGGGTCCCACACCTAATTTGTGTCCAATCCCACGATGCCACGTGAAGTTATCTAGACATGTGACATCACCATGATGCATGCGGGCCCATCCTTTCGGAGCTCGACACTACAAAAGGGGAAACTTTGGCACTTTAACCACTTTTCTATATTTGAAAATCCTTCGAAGTTCTGAACCCTGAAGTCCTACCACATGGCTCTGGCCCTTCGAATCGTTTTGGAGTTTGCGTCTTAGCACTCCAAACATCCGAAGTTCCAAACTCCCAAACTCCCAGAGCGGGTTCATCTTGCATATGTGGCATTCTGCATGGGTGTCCCTACTACCATATTCCATCTGGAAGATACGTGGACATGATGACACGTTGACACGTGGTACCCATATCTCCAAATATATACCATATACGATAAATCAATATGGTAAGTGGATTAGCCACGTGCTGACATACGGTGGATTTATCACACAGTTGAAATCCACCATGTACTTTGTCCATGTCGTCTACTAATGTCACTCTAAACTTTGATGCTTTGGGGAAACTCCATGCCTTTCATCCTGAATCACCCAAAGTGGGGTTTAGCCAGAGAGACGAATAATGATTGGATGACCCATAATATTTCTTGGTTTGACCCAACAAAATACATTTGGCAGATGACAAGGGTGACACATGGGCTAGTCAACTGGTGACACATGTCAAGGTTTATTGGACACATAAGGTTTGTAAAAGTCATGAATCGAGGTGACACATGGAACACCTACTATGGGTCCATGTCACCCTGGGGACATAGTGTGCCATGTCACTCCATCCTTCGGTGCTCCAATGATATTCTCATTCACAAACATGTCGAACCTCCCAGAGTAGGACCTCACCAGATTACTTTATGCTATCCTTTAACTAGGCTCAATCTAATGTTAGAGAAGGGTCTTGAAATATCCTTATATCCATGGTCCACGTTACTTCACAAGTTTGACATTCAAATGTTCTAATTGTTTAACACCTTTTCTCTCCTAGACTAGGTCAACTTTGAATGACCACGACATAGATCCAACAGTTAGGGGAGATCCTAAATAGGCTCAAATCTAAGGCTATTCAGATCCCAATACCCATTTTATTCCATGGTCGAGATAAGTCCATGTAGATCCATAGATCTATGACTTATGTTGCTTCACGACATCATCATTCAATGGTTTAGTTGTTTAGTTTCCTTTTTACTCCCGGTGTGGTCAGTGCTAGATTCACCATGATCTAGATCCAACGGCCAGGGGAGATCCTGAATAATCCTCGCATCGACGGTCCCCATCGCTTTGCGACTTTGGTGTTCGAGGGTTTCACCCATTTAACACTCCTTTTCTCCTAGAGTAGGTCAATGCTTAGTGACCACGACATAAATCCTATTAGAGTCCTATATTTCATAGGATCAGATGGTGATTGAAATTTCTTCCTTTAGTTATTTTATGTTGGAAATAATATTTTATCTTGCAAATGACTTCCCAAAGGAAAAAGGAAAGAAAACATAAGCAGGGTATGCATTTCAAAATACACCCTTATTTGATTAAATGTGGTTATTCTAGTATAAGCACATGAAATTATAATGTAAAGGGGTAAAACGAAAGATTAGCGCTTCATAGCGCATATTTTTTATCCTAAGTTTTCTATCGGACAAGATATCTTGTCTTGTAGTGCCTAACTCTCGCACATATTGTCAGTGACAACATCCATCATCGCCTAGATCTACGGTCCTCAACACGTTTCGGCCCCCCACAACCTTTCTTCCTTTAACAGTGGGGGGGGGGGCGGGGTTTCGAAAAGTGGT
>ML844038.1:0-18326 GCA_009831015.1 Picea engelmannii | reverse complement strand
ACTTACCACCTGCCCCCCCTCCAAAATCTACCAAACCACCACTCGATACCACCATTTTCCCACTGCCACTCCTCTTATCCCTACTCAACACCTATCCTCCACTCACCCTTCCACTAACTATTCCTGCCTGTTCATACCCCTCACCTTTCGTATCTACTCTTCCTTTCACCATATGCCACTTGTCTTCCACACTCTCGATACTTCTCAACCCTCGCATCTACTTCCCCCCTATCACTACACGTCACCTCTTGCTTATACTTCATCTCTCACCACACACCACCTATCCCCTCATTATCGATACCATCCACCTCTCTGCCTATCCCTATCTCTTACACTTCTGTATATACTCATCCCATCTCCCTATTGGACACTTTCCCTCACGTTATTCTATTCGTAACCAATCACATTTCCCCCCATGACCGTTTTGAATGAAAACTATCCATAAACGAGCTCACGCTGAGCCAAGGTGTCAAAATACCACCCCCATCACCCACCTTCAATTGCAATATTTCTCCTAGTGAAGTTATTTAAAGGGATAGATGGTAAAAAGACATAATTGTTAGGGCAGTAAGCAGATCGTGTGGAGATATTTGCAGCAAAAGATCAACATGCGATAACAAATTCCAGATTTAAATGCTTGATAATTTTGCAGGAAATAATTATAC
This sequence comes from Picea engelmannii, assembly GCA_009831015.1. Classification (NCBI taxonomy): domain Eukaryota; kingdom Viridiplantae; phylum Streptophyta; class Pinopsida; order Pinales; family Pinaceae; genus Picea; species Picea engelmannii. The sequence goes on along the minus strand of ML844038.1, from coordinate 17,661 downwards.
AGAGGTGACATATGTACCAGCTAATGGCACACAAAACAACCTCAACAACTCAAGATTTAATGTAACCTGTCCAGATTCCGTGGCATAAATTATTTTGATTTTCTATTTTTGTAACAATTAGTTTAGATTTTCTTAAAATAAATCCTGCTCATTTATGACATGATCCTTTATAAACAACTTATAAATACTTTTCATTTTTAAGTATTATGGGTTGGGACCTGTTCGTAGGTTAGGATCAATATTGTAGAGAAACTCATAGAGCTTCCTTTGATTAGACTTTAAGTAATACAATGCATCATTGTAGGATTCTTGTGTCAATTTTCATTGGTGAAGTACGTTTCCCTCCAAATTTGTTCTTTCTGTTACCACTACTTCTTTTGACATTCTGAATTATTCTGAGAAGATAAAGAAACATAATTTGTTTTAATGTACACTTTGTCTCTGGCTTGGAATAATTTATGTGTTTTCCATTGAAGATTGAAAACAAAATTCTTAATTGCTCTATTTTTAATTGGATTTCTAGACGTTTTCCATCTCCTCCATACATTAAATATTTGAGGATCTAGTGAATTTGCCTACCCTACCCTGCAATATTAGCATGTTAACCATGTATTTGATCAATCCGAATTTGTGACTCCATTTTCCCAATGTCCCAACTTCCCTATTCCAACCAACAATTTAAAAAACCAAACACTGCACTATTATAACTAGCATAACATTTCCAGCAAACAAAGCTAAATCTTATAGAGAGATCCCTCCCTGAGTCTAGGAGGGATAGATCCTAGACTCCAAAGTGTTTTGTGGTTACCTCTATCCATTTATTTCTCATCCTAAGAAATTACAGAGTGATAACATAGTGTCGACTCTGCTGGGGATCTGACATTTTAGATTCCTCATAAAAGCATATCAAGTTCCAAATCTGATTACTGATGGTGGAAAATGATTAGACACAAGAAGGATAAATCATCTACCTGGTGACTCCAATCAACTCCAAATCAAATACTCCACTAGAGGAAGAACCTGAAACATGACAAGACAATCTGGAAAGATCATGTATTCAAGTTGGAATTTTATCCAAGACTTAATAGGCTTTATTTTAAATTATTTCTTCTCTTTTCCTGATCCTGGTCAATACCATACTGTTGAAACTTATGTTGATCATATTCAACCTGATGAGCGTCAAAAGATTAGTCCCGATATTATAGTTCTTTTACATACTCCTACACCTGTTAAAATTATAGATAGATACAAGCCTCTTGTATTACCTCCTATACTCCATGATTTCCCTGCAAAATATTACAAATATCTTCCTAGCTTTGATGGAGAATATGGTAACATCACTGTTGAAAAACACATTCAGGGTTTTGAACATTTTCTTGACCTTTTTTAGGTTGAAGAAGATGATGTCTATATTAGGATTTTTTCTCTATATTTGCAAGGTACAACTAAGTAATGGTTCAAACATTTGTCAGCTGCAAGCATTTGTGATTTCAATCAATTTGTGAAAGTCTTCCTTAATAAATGGGTAATCAAGAGGAATCTTTTTCTTATTTTAGAATAATATATTCATTTGAAAAGACATCCAAGAGAAACAATGGAGCACATTTCATCCAGGTTCAATCAAATCTACCTTTCAATGCCTGATGACATAAAGCCTCCTCCTGGTGTAGCTCTCTTACACTACCTGGGTGCCTTTGATCTAGAAATGACATTTCAATTGAGAGAAATGAATACTACAACACTTGAAGAAAAGAAGAACAATGCAATAGGTGTAGAAGCTAATTTTCTGATCAAAAATTCAAAGTTGAAGGTAGAAGAAAAATAAAACACAAAGAAGGGGAATTTGACATCATTAGAAGTGAAACTAGACATTCTGGCAAGCACAATGAAAGAGATGATGCAAAATATTATCATAAGAGATGAACTTGTTGTTAAAAAACATCATGTTCCATTTTTTGCAAAAACATAAAGGGTCACTGTTCCTAATCATTTTGTTGCTTATCCTTGGTATCATAGATCCGAAAACAATTGTTTTATGTATTCACTTCATGCCATGGACAAATATGAAACTCAAAATCATCTTGTGGAAGAGAAATCAACTGATCTAATGTGTATGCTTGATGACATTTATTATATGGATGATCTACTCAGGTATGATCAATATGATGATGATTACATCAAGGTTGATTCTTCAAAGCAATCAACAACATATTTTTTGGAGGAAGAAGATCAGTTGTAACAACTCAAATATGACAATCAGCCTGTTCATAACAATCATGATAGTAATCAAGAAAATGTAGAAAATTTCAAAGTGAAAAGTCCTTTCCCTTATGTTTCTCTTCATTTCAATTACTGAGAGAAAATTATAAACAACAAGATAAGAAAGTTGTAAGAAATATTATGGGGAAGCTTTCTTATGAATCATTTGGGGATGTCATTTGTGATATGGAATATGTTCTATCTCTAGAATTGCAGCCCCTGAGTTACATTGATTTTCAAACCACAAATGATTTGATGCAGCATAATTTTGTACCATTAAGTTTTGGTTCATTTCAGTTTTTGAAGAAAAATGATGCTAATATCTTAGAAGAAAGGATTGGTAAGCCTATAGAAAATCATGTATCCTCATTTAAATCATTGCATCAGTCTTCTCAGTTTCTCCATGATCCAGTAACTGATGTTTTGGATGATCTATGTAGTCAAAGTCCTATTCCATTAGCTAACCATGAGCCTACAAGCAATCATGATAAAAACTTGATTGATACATATTTTATAAGAAGAACAAAGTGAATACAAATTATTAAAAGATTCTTAACACATAATAACTAAGATACAGTAAAATTGGTTTTCTATTCAATAAGGAAATAAGCTGAAATTGTAAAATGAAGTGGAAAACAAGCTTACTGGAATGGTGGTGGCTTATCTCTAAGAAGAGATGTGATGGTTGCGCTCATTCGCAAGACAATGATTACAATGAGGCTCTGAACTCCTTTTTACAATAAACAGGAATGTCAAAAACCCTAGACATTCAAAAACCTAACCCTAGGAGATGAAGCGCCGAAAGTCATGAGGGCCCCATTTGGGTAACTTAGTACATCAACTTCCTGGGGTCATAATGTTTGCATACGATCTCCCTTTTAGTCACACGATAGCTCGTTGGAAAGTTATCATTGGGGAGATTCATTTTGGGTGCTAAATTAGAGCTTTCGACTAACATTGAGAAGATCAATCCCAAAAAACCTTCATTTAGGCCCTCAAAATGGCCCCAGAAGTTGAAAAATTGCTAAAAATAGTAAATTGGGAAAATTGCCAGAAAACTATTTTGAGCGAGTTGTAAAAGGTGGGTGGCCACCAATATCCACCTAGATCATTGATCAGGAAACCGAATTAACTATCTTGCTCAGTAGGATTCTCATTACAAAGATCTTCCAAAAATTTACAGTCAAATAAAAAATTGTATGATGATATAGATAACATATGTGCAATACCCAATTATGACCTTGAATTTGTTGAATACTTTGAACATCAAGAAATAGGTCATGTCTATTATGATCCTATTCAATTTGTGTGGTATCGATGGCTTTGTTCTCGCAAATCACTTTTCACTTGGATAATTTTCATGGTATCTATATGAAGGAGTTTTTCACTTCAGAGTTCCAATCGATTTCCAGTGCCTTTTTTTTATCTTTAATGGTTCCAAATTTATATATTGTAAAGGCTAGGATGACAATCAATTTCAAGTGCCATTATCAGAGTTGGTTCTCATGATTGTTGAAAACATTGAGGGAGCCCAGGTATTGGATCAAATATTTGATTGGATATAATGGATATTCTATATCACTTGAAGTCAAACATTCAGTGTTAGAATAGGATTGTATATAAATAAGCTTACTAGGTAAGAATCTTTTCAGCGGTCATATTTTCAGTGTGCAAATAAGCTCAGTGCTAGCAACATTTTTCAAGCATCATTTTAGTTTTAGTTTAGTTTTCAGTATAGGGATCAGATTTCTGTTTGAAATTTAGCCACAAAGGTTTCATGATAGAGAAAGTTGCAGGTTTTGGGATCAACCTAATGAACAAGGCTACTTAGTCTACAATGTTCTTGACACCTCACAGGGAGGATGCCATCCCCATTTGGATCCACTGTTAGAGTCCTATATTTCATAGGATCAAATGGTGATTGAGATTTCTTCCTTTAGTGATTTTATGTTGGAAATGATATTTTGTCCTACAAATGATTTCCCAAAGGAAAAAGGAAAGAAAACATAAGCAGGGTATGCATTTAAAAACACACCCTTATTTGATTAAATGTGGTTATTATAGCATAAGAAAATGAAAGTATAATGTAAAAAGGTAAAAAGAAATCTTAGCGCTTCACAACGCATATTTTTTATCCTAAGTTTTCTATCAAACAAGACATTTTGCCTTGTAGTCCCTAACTCCCGTAGATATTGTCAGCGACGACATCCATCATCGCCCATATCTACGATCCTCAACATGTTTCAGACCCCCTGACCTTTATTCCTTTAATGGTGGGGGGGGTTTGAAAAGTGGTTTTCACCACCGTGGGTCCCACCTAATGTGGCACCTCCTCGTCATTTCAGACCCCCCCCCGTCCTATTTCCTCTCACCACCTACCCCTCCAAAATATGCCAAACCACCACCCAATACCGACATTTCCCCATCGACACTCCTCTTCTCCCTACTCAAAACCCATCCTCCACTCACCCTAACACTCACTATTCCCACTTGTTCATACCCCTCACCTCCCATATCTACTCCTCCTTTCACTATATGCCACTTGTCTTCCACACTCCCGATACTTCTCACCCCTCACATCTACTTTCCCCCTCTCACTACACGTCACCTCTTTCTTATACTTCCCTTCTCACCACACACCACCTGTCCCCTCATTCCCGATACTGTCCACCTCTCTTCCTATCCCTATCACTTATACTTCCACATATACTCATCCCATCTCCCTATTGGACACTTGCCCCCACGTTATCCTATTCGTAACCAATCACATTTTCCCTCATGACTATTTTGACCGAAAACTATCCCATAATGAGCCCGTGTTGATCCAAGGTGTCAAACTACCACCACCATCACCCATCTTCAACTGCAAGATTTTCACTCGGTTAATTTATTCAAAGGGACAGATGGAAAAAACACATAATTGACAAGGCAGTAAGCAGATTGCGTGGAGATATTTGCAGCAAAAGATCAGTAGGCGATAACAAATTCCATATTTAAATGCCTAATAATTTTGCAGGAAATCATTATACATAGGTGACATATGTACCAACCAATGCAAAAAAAAGCCTCAACAGCTCGAGATTTACTGTAACCTGTCCAGATTCCATGGCAGAAATTATTTTGGTTTTCTATTTTTGTAACAATTAGTTTAGATTTTCTTAAAATAAATCTTGCTCATTTATGACAGGATCCTTTTTAAACAACTTATAAAAATTTTTCATTTCGAAGTATTATGGGTTGGGACCTATTCGTAGGATAGGATCAATATTGTAGAGTATCTCATAGAGCTTCCTTTGATCAGACTTTCATTAATACAATGCAACATTGTAGGATTCTTGTGTCAATTTTCATTGGTGAAGTACCTTTCCCTGTAAATTTGTTTTTTCTATTACCACTACTACTTTCTACATTATAAATTATTATGAGAAGATAAAGAAACATAATTTGTTTTAATGTACACTTTGTCTCTAGCTTGGAATAATTTTTTTTGTTTTCCACTGAAGATTGAAAACATAATTCTTAATTGCTCTGTTTTTAATTGGATTTCTAGACCTTTTCCATCTCCTCCATACATTAAATATTTGAGGATCCAGTGAATTTTCCTACCATTCCCTACAATATTATCCTGTTAATATTGTATTTGATCAATCCAAATCTATGACTCCATTTTCCCAATGGCCCCTCTTCCCTGTTCCAACCAACAATTTAAAAAACCAAACACTGCACTATTATAACTAGCCTAAAATTTCCAGCAAACAAAGCTAAATCTTATAGAGAGATCCCACTCCGAGTCTAGGAAGGCTATATCCTAGACTCCAAAGTGGTTTATTGGTTACCTCTATCCATTTATTTCTTATCCTAATAAATTACAGAGTGATAACAGATCCAACAGTCAGGGGAGATCCTGAATAGCCTCAGATCTATAGTTCGCGTTACTTCACGACCGAGAAGTGGATCAGGGTTTAACAATGGATGAATCCCACGATAACGAATAAATGACCACCAACTATCGGTCAACCATCAAGTTATCAGTCTGACAGGTCACTTTCGACGCATTTGGATGTTGCAACGTTCATTCACCCCAGAGTTCTAGAATCCTGGAGTCTTGAATAACTCAGCTCCTTTTTGAGTGTAGTGAAGAGTTCCATGGACCTGGTCCTATGGAAAATTTTCAAACTCGAAAATCTATACTCATAAATCTTGGCCAAGATTTGGTTAAGGTTGTGGGCATGAGCTCATGGTCTCTTGGATGACTGGTTTGAAGGAAGCACCTTCCATTCACCAAAATTAAGTTCTAAAATAGGGAAATGTATTTTCGAGGGATCAACGATACTGAAGCATTCTAGGGAAGTCTTCCTCGACTCTTACATTTAAAAATCAATCCTTGGGAAAATTCCCTTAAGGATTTTCCCACTAGCATAGAAACCATAATCTTATTCCTAATTTCATTTGAAGACCCATGTCTAATAATTCTCTTATTTCTAAGAAGAGGAAAACATAAACCATTCAAATGCATAGGTTCATAGAAGAACAATAATAAATACTAATATTAATCATGCAATGAAATTTTTAGTCCTGGACACGAACATCCAACCACTCATTTCAATTCTAGTACACAGTGTATATGAAATACTTATCTATTACAGTCGATCACTGACCAACTGACTGTGTGTGTTTTACTTTCCACTCAACTGTAGGCTCAAAGGCATTCATTCTTAGTTCTCTGGCCACCCTTGTTCCAAGCCATGATATCACTAGGTAACTTTTGTATTTTCTCAAATATTCTTTCTCTGTCACAGCCTCTGCGAGGTTTATCAAATTCATCCTCAACATCAAGCTTGAAACCTTCTACTCAGGTCATTTTTTCTACAAACTGTCATAGATCCTTTCTCTCATTCTCTCCTTTTTAACCAAAACAACTAAATCCTTCAGTTCTTCTTCATAACCCCATAGCCTCACACATTATCCTCTTTTCTCTCTGCCTATCTAGGTCACACACCTCCCTGTGGGCATGTTCTCCTTCTTGTCTTCTTTCGTGTGTAGTCTTGCATTTCTGTTTCCTCCTCAGGAATGTTCTGGACCTATCCTCTTCCTTCTTTCATAAGGAACTCAAGTCAATCTGGACCTGTAGGAAACTTCACTCTATGGTACTTCGGGCTGACAATTTTGTATCTCCACAGCTAGACCCTCCATGCATCCATTCATTGGGGTAGTTTATTGTTAAACCACTAGTCCTTTTCTCATTAACTAATTTTTCCTTGGGATCAGGATGAGGCTTATTATTTCAACAAAGAGAATTTGGGGTCATTTTGACATAATGAACCCTCTCTACAGTTTTCTCACTATTGCCTCTAGTGATATCATGGCCAGTACTTCAAGGCTTCACCCCCACAGTCAAATATTGGAAATATAAACAATAATACATTTACATTATTCACATGCCATAACATGGTGATCATAATTAATGATTAATTACAAGCTGGGGGAAAGAGGGGTATTACAATCCCCTCCCCCTTAAAAGGAACACTGTCCTCGGTGTTCTTTCTCAGTAGCACCTATCATGCCTTTGTCATTCAGTTGCTTCAGAAATATTGATCCTCTTTCTTGGTCAGGTCCTTTCCAAACCCTTGGGCTTCTTCACCTGCCTTCAATAACTTTGGAAAACAAGGATATTAATCTCAATTTCACGCGAAAACAACTTACTGTTATGCAAAATTCAAGGGGAAAGATTTTATAATCTATTACAATACTTATTTGTGAAGTTTGTGTATTTGCATCCATATGGTTGTCTTGTTATCTTAGCTCATTTTTTTCCTTGACATACCCATTGTGTGCATGATCCAAATCAATAGTTTATAATAATTATAAAAGTCTCCTCTTCCTTGCAATCACTCGCCCTCCGAGCCTAGGCTCATGAATCCCCTTCTCTGCTATACAGTCCCTCGAGCGATCCATATTTCCTTGCCAAGGATTTCTCACACATGAAGAGTTATAAAGACTTCATTGAGCCTTACAGTCTAGGCGTCCCTCAGACTTTCTCTGTTGAGGCATCCCTTTGGCTTGTGTTGCCACAACACAACATATTCTAGGGTGATCATGGCTTACCACAGGGTTCTCCTGTCTCAAAAATAACCTTTTTCATTCTTTCATCTTGACATCCTTCACCTATCCTCCCTAGACATATATTTTTCATCTCACCTGTATCATAGGTATATACAAATTATGAGATATTATCATCAATTTCAAATTCAGAATTTTCTTGCAAATCTGTCACCCATAGATTTCCAATTTTCACACTTATTTTCAGATCTGTTCTGCACAGGAACTAGATTCAAAAGTATGCAACTTTCCTTCCCATATCATCTTAGCTCAGTAGGCAATTGTTCTTCCTTATGGTCTTACAACACTACCATATCCAATACCTTTTTCTTCTTGCAATTTCTACATTCCTCAGCCAAACAAATTGTTAGTTTTCATGCACATTATATTTTCAAAACTATGAATACTAATAGTCCAAGCCATTTTCATCCATTCAAGGGTACAAAGGAAAATGAAATATCATTATTTATGTATGCATCCTTTCAATATACCAAATTTTCCAAATGCAACTCAAATATCAGTTGACTTTAATCAATGTGCCAATATTCATGGCCACATCCATACCCAATGTACCCTTACATTGGGTTCAACTATTCCATACTTATGACAATCACCTTGCCATGGTGTTTTGTAGCTCAACCAACCTCTTCACCATAGGTTTAATCATTCTCATTCAATATTACAGCATGACTATGCTCCCTGATTTAGGGTGATCACAATCCCAAATAAGCACATATGAAACTAAAAGTTTCTCTTGAACCCAAGCATTCTTCCTTCATTAGTGACCACGGTGCCAACACTCATGGCCACCCAAAATTATCTTTTATTTAACACCTCTACAATGCAAGTAGAGTATTGGAAGGTCCTCCTTCCTTAATGGGAAATTCATTGTCTACTCTCTTATGCAAACATGCATTTCCTCAATGAATTCCATGCATTTCCTCAATGCATTCCATGCAATGTGCTAACTATGAGCAGCTTTATTCCCAATCTCCCTATATTGGTCATGGTATCCATGGTACTACTTATTGATGCATTTTCTTGCAAGGATTATAACTCATCCTTGAATGACACAGAATTCCTCTCTCTATTATCCATATTCTTCTTTCCTGAACCTTACCCTGCTTGGGTAGCAATGGAATACAATATCCACTCAAAATTATTCACATATTAGTAAGATAATGAAATATTTTCAAAAGGGGTTCTTACCAAATCCCTTCATACCTTATCCCATACATGCATGTACATTTTTATACATGTTCTGGTTGCTAGCATCCTTTTTTCTGATTGTTTCCTCATCAGTAGTTCTTCATGGGGCTCCCAAAGTCCTGTTAACAATCTTTCAACAATGTCCTTATCACATTCATCCTGTTCTTAAGGTTTTATACCATTGGTAACTGTCTTTCCCAACAATTTCAATTTCTTTATACACATGACATACATCACAATTATATTAGTCATCATGTAAAATAATAATGCATGTATCATAACATTCCAATCAATAAAACATTTTCAGATATGTCCTAGCATATCTTTATGTACTTCATCACATTATCCTTAATGCTTTCATGAGTGAAACATAAACAATTCTCAATTTTTTATACAATCATACAACCATAATCATTATGATGTCAAAATATTTACCTGCATCATTAAATCAATCTCTCATAGCAGAGAAATACAATAAACAACAAGAAAGGAGTCAAGGACATATTCCCTCGTCCAAATCCTACACAGCCCTGGACTTTTAGCCTAGCTGAGTTATTTTCCAGGGCCTCACTACCTTTATTTAACATGGTTTGACCAATCCTATTCATTTTCCTTTAACCCTAAATATAACATTTTCCATGCATATGAGAACCATTGAAGATAATTTTGATAATGAAGGGAATTTGAACTTTGAAAAAAGTTAAGGTGACATTTTCTTAAAGGATTTAAATAGTAAATTAAATCTCCTAACTTATAAGGACAACATTGAAGAACTCTATCATAATTTTACAACTACCCTATCCACTTCTATTAACAAGTTCTCTTTTGATGTGTTGTATAAAATGAATAATAGAACGACCAAGCCTTGGTATGATAAATAATGTAAAATTGCTAGGAAATCCATTAGGGATGCTTCTAATGAGTCCTTAAAACTCAATAAGTTCAATATGTACAAATCCCTAATTAAAAGGAAAAAAAGGTACTATCTCAATAAAAGGCAAGAGAAACTTTCACAACTATATAAGCTGGATCCTAAGAAGTTCTGGAGCCAAATTATAAAATTCAATTCCTACCTTAAAAGTATTTATGAGTTCCCTAATGCCATGGACACCATTCCTATTGTTCCTACAAAGGAAGAAGTTTTTTCTTTAGATGACATATAGTTCAGGGTTAAACGGCTTGCAAATCAGAAAGTTAAGGACATTGAAGGCTACCAAGCTGAAATTTTTAAAATCAGAGGGACAATCCTTATCCCTCACATACACAAGCTCTTCAATTTAGCAGTCAAACAGGGTTTCACTAAACCCTGGACGCAAAGCCTCATTAGCCCGATTTTAGAAGAGCTTTATGGAATTATTTTGGAAAAGAAGATTAGTCTTTGAATAGAAAGTCACAATAAAAGAGATAAAGGCCAGGCCAGGTTTAGGAGATATCATTCAACTGTGTACCATATTTTTACCTTTAGGATAATTACAGAGGAGTTCTTCCATAATAAAACCAATATTTTTTGTTGTTTTGTTGACTTTAGAAAATCTTTTGACATGGTTCCTAGGAAAAAACTTTGGAATAGGTTGGAAGAGATAAAAGTGCCTCTTGAGTTGAGGGTTTCTGCAATAAGGATGTATGAGAATGTTATTGCTAATTTTAAAAATACTGATTGTTGGTCAAAAGAGATAAACTACAATGTCAGATTCAAACAAGGTTGTCCCTTGTCCCCTACCCTTTTTGTAATTTACATTGACAAGTTAGAAGATTGCTTGGAAAAAGCAGGTTGTGTCGAGCCTACTCTCACTGGTATAGTCATCAATATTCTTATTTATGCCGATGATATCGCTCTTATGGCAAGGAGTCCCCATGATCTTGAAAACCAACTAAGAATCCTCAAGGATTTTTTCTCCAATATGGGTAAGACTGTTAATATTGATAAGACTAAGGTCATGATTATTAAATCCAATAAGATACCTTATGATACCTTCGTATATGAAAACAACAACTTGGAGGAAGTGACTTCATACAAATATCTTGGAATTGATATTCACCACAATCTCAATTGGAATTATAGCATCGAGAAAAGGATTATTGGGGGATGGAAAGCTTTTTATGGGATTGGAAACAATTGTAAATAAGTTTTGAGACTCTTGTTACACTTGTTATTCTTTATGGATGTGAAGTCTGGGGTTGTAGTATCTCTCGTGAATCCTCGATAAATATAGAGAAAATACAAAAGAATTTTATAACCTATAATCTCAAAATTAAAGGAAATACACCTTGTCCCATCCTCCTCTTAGAAACAAGCCTCTCCCCCATTGAGAGCATGGCTATGACTAGATTCCTAATTTATAAGAATAAGTTAAACAACATGGAAGACATGAGGCATCCTAAAATTGCTTCAAATTCGAGTCATAACCACCATCAAATCAAGTGAGGATGGCATAAAGATGCCCAATCTTGGCTAAACTATTGGGGTATCATGGAAGACACCATTTTGCAGAATAAAGATACTATTAAAAAAAAATGTAAAATCAAAATTTTAGTAGAAAATGTGGTGTGATAAAGAGTTAGAGGAAAAAATAAAATTAAGGTATTATAAGGATGTAATCAACGCTAATCTAGAACATCGAAATTAACTATTTGTTTTGCCAAGTGTAAAGAAAAAAATAAGCATTGCTAAGATAAAAGAAAATTCTCACGAGCTCCATAGTGAAATTGGGCATTGGTCAATTCCTAAAATGCCATGGGATGAAAGAGTGTGTCACCTTTGTGACATTAAGAAGGTTGAAGATGAAAAATACTTTCTCTTAGATTTTCCATCCTATTCCCATATTAGATCTCACTTTCAAAATATTCGTTGCACTACCAACCTTCCTAACCTCTTAACTTAACAAAAGTATGGTGATCTTGTAAAGCTTCTCTTAATGCTTTTCAAGCATAGAAACAAAATTATAAAGAATCAAAAGTAATCACTTACCCTCTTAAGGTCCGATAGACCAATTCAGTCTTAGTGGAAATTAATCATCATCATCATCATTTAAACATTCTTATTTATTCATTTCCCCTTTTTCCAGCTGTACTTGTTCCCACAACTTCTCTTCTAAGTCTTACAAATATGTTAAACAATTCAAAGTTTTTAGGGTGAGAAAAGTGTTCCTCCTTTTCTTCTTCTTTGCTTATGCAATCTACTTCTTATTATGATCTCCATGCTCTTTTCGTTGATAAGTCTTAGTTAGGTTCACCTCAACCTTCTTGGTAAATCAACATGCTACCACAACAAACCTTTTGTTCACAATGAATCATGAACATGTTCACTCTGCACATTACCATTTAGTTATCAGAATATTCAATATTCATTTGTTAGTTTTCCACTCATACATTGTGCCCACTTCCCAATTCTCAATAGTCATTAAGGTTGTGACTCTGTTCTATTGATAGAGTCTTCACATAGTTCCTCCATAGGAAACTCCTTCGGCATGTAACTTCCTTATTTCATACCCATCACTATCTTTGATGACCTCAACCTTGAGTTAGCTTCAACTATTTACCAAATATTCCATAAGGAATATAAACATGCATCTTTGTTATGCATCCAACTTATTTATCCACATATATTCCTTATTTTGTTAACTTACATCCATGATGTGCTTAACCACATGCATATTCATAAGCCTATGTGTAGCTACCATAGGTATATTTCACAACTCACATAGATATTTACCTCAAAACCATTTAACTCGTGATTGTTCACAATCATTCTCATCCGATCCTCAAAGGCACAATCATTTTTCCTCTTATCATGAAAACAAAGCATCCTTTCTCATTTACTCTTTCTTCTATTTATACTAGCCTTTCCTGAGGGAATGGAACACATTCCCCTCAATCTCTCATTCAAAATAGAACTTTCATGGCTCTTCAGAATGGAGTCAGCCATGCATCCATGGTATTCATTTAATTTTGGCAAGTGCAATTCTTTCCTTACATTTCACTCATCCAAGTAGTTACAACATGCCTTTAGTATACATATACTCTTACATCATACATGTGCAGCACTTGAAAATTTAATATCATTCATATCTATTTGGTCTTAATATCAGTCTTCATATCAAGAAACCTCACAATGCATTAAATCAATGCACTCAAGCATATACAAACATAGCCAAACATTAATAATGGAATCTCATTTCTTGAACCTTTTCCATGTCATTCATACACATGGACATACCAGACTTCAAGATCCTCCTCCCAAGGGTCTTGCTTCCATTCTTATTAGAAGTATTATATAGATACTCAACATTGAGATTCCCTCTCTGTTGAGAGCTTGCGGTCATTCACATGATATCCACATGGAAAGTTTAATAGACATAGTCATAACTACGTCCCTCTTCCCATATGCCAATAGCCAACATATTCTTGCCTCTGGTATTATAAAATTATTCAACAACCCAAAACTATTATCTGGGCAACTCCAACAGTTCCCAAGGGGTTAGCTTTAGTTGTTTACCAAACATTCTATAAGGAATATAAACATGCATATTTGTTATGCATCCAACTTATTTATCCACATATATTCCTTGTTTTGTTAACTTACATCCATGATGTACTTAACCACATGCATAATCATAAGCCTATGTGTAGCTACCATAGGTATATTTCTCAACTTATTTGGGACTCGAATTCCTACCTTAAAAGTATTTATGAGTTCCCTAATTCCATGGACACCATTCCTGTTGTCCCTACAAAGGAAGAAGTTTTTTCTTTAGATGACATAGAGTTCGGGGTTAAGCGACTTGTAAATGGGAAAGCTAAGGACATTGAAGGCTACCAAGATGAAATTTTTAAAATTGGAGGGCCAATCCTTATCCCTCACATACACAAGCTCTTCAATTTAGCAGTCAAGCATGGCTTCCCTAAACCTTGGACAAAAATATTCATTGTTCCTATTTTTAAAAATGGGGATATAAACATTCCCTCTAATTATAGGACCATTATGATTAGCCCGATTTTAGCCAAGCTTTATGGAATTATTTTGGAAAAGAAGATTAGCCTTTGGATAGAAAGTCACGGTAAAAGAGCTAAAGGTCAGGTCGGGTTTAGGAGATATCATTCAACTGCGGACCATATTTTTACCTTTAGGATCATTACAAAAGAGTTCTTCCATAATTTTTTTTTTTTTCAGGTTTATTTTAGAAAATATTTTGACATGGTTCCTAGGAAAAACCTTTGGAAGAGGTTGGGAGAGATAAAAGTGCCTCTTGAGTTAAGGGTTTCTCCAATAAGGATGTATGAGAATGTTATTTCTAAGTTTAAAAATATTGAGTGTTGGTCAAAAGAGATAAAATGCAATATTGGAGTCAAGCAAGGTTGTCCCTTGTCCCCTACTCGTTTTTGCATTTACATTGACAAGTTAGAATATTGATTGGAAAAAGAAGGCTGTATCGAACCTACTCTCACTGGTATAGTCAATCTTATTCTTTATGACGATGATATCTCTCTTATGGAAAGGAGTCCCAATGATGTTAAAAATTAACTAAGAATCCTCAAGGATTTTTTCTCCAATATGGGTAAGACTGTTAATACTGATAAGACTAAGGTCATGATTATTAAATCAAATATGATCCCTTATGATACCTTTGTATATGAAAACAACAACATGGAGGAAGTGACTTCATACAAATATCTTGGAATTGATATTCACCACAATCTCAATTGGAATTATAGCATTGAGAAAAGGATTATTAGGGGATGGAAAGAATATTATGGGCTGGAACGCAATTGTAAATCAACTGATCTTTGGAGTTGGGATAAGAAGAAAATCCTCTTTGAGACTCTTGTTACACCTGTTATTCTTTATGGATGTGAATTTTGGGGCTGTATTATCTCTCATGAGTCCTCGAGAAATATAGAGAAAATACAAAAGAATTTTATAACCTATAATCTCAAAATTAAAGAAAACACGCCCTGTCCCATCCTCTTATAAACAAGCCTCTTCTCCATTGAGAGAATGGCTATGACTAGATACCTAATTTATAAGAACAAGTTAAACAACATGGAAGACAAGAAGCTTCCTAAAATTTCTCCAAAATCGAGTCATAACCACCATCGACTCAAGCGAGGATGGCATAAAAATGTTTGGTCTTGGATAAACTATTGGGGAATCCTGGAAGACACCAAATTGCAAAATAAAGATACTATTAAAAAAATGTAAAATCAAAATTTAAGGAGAAAATGTGGTGTGATAAAGAGTTAGAGGAAAAAATAAAGTTAAGGTATTATAAGGATGTAATCAACCCTAATCTAGAATATCAAAATTGTATATATGTTTTTCCAAGTGTAAAGAAAAAAATAAGCATTGCTAAGATAACAACGAATTCTCGTGAGCTCCATAGTGAAATTGGGTGTTGGTCAATTCCTAAAATTCCATGGGATGAAAGAGTGTGTCACCTTTGTGAGACTAAGAAGGTTAAAGATGAAAATAATTTTCTCTTATATTTTCCATCCTATTCCCATATTAGATCTCATTTTCATAATATTTGTCACACTACCAACCTTCCTAACCTCTTAACTCAACAAAAGTATGGTGATATTGGAAATCTTCTCTTAATGATTTTCAAGCACATAAACAAAATTATAAAGAATCTGAAGTGATCACTTACCCTTTAAGGTATGATAGACCAATTCAGTCTTAGTGGACATTAATCATCATCATCATCATTCAAATATGCTTATTTATTCATTTTCCCTTTTTCCAGTTGTACTTGTTCCCACAACTGCTCTTCTAAGGCTTACAAATATGTTAAACAATTCAGAGTTTTTAGGGTGAGAAAATTGTTCCTCCTTTTCTCCTTCTTTGCTTATGCAATCTACTTATTATTGTGATCTCCATGCTCTTTTCCTTGAGAAGTCTTAGTTAGGTTCACCTCAACCTTCTTGGTAAATCAACATGCTACCACAACAAACCTTTTTTTCATTGAATTATGAACCTGTGCACTCTGCACATTACCATTTAGTTATTAGAATATTCAATATTCATTTGTTATTTTTCCACTCATACATTGTGCCCACTTCCCAATTCTCAACATTCATTAAGGTTGTGACTTTGTTCTCCTGATAGAGACTTCACACAGTTCCTCCACAGGAAACGCGTTCGACATGTAACTTCCTTATTTCATATCCATCACTATCTTTGATGTAACTCTACACATTACCATTTAGTTATCAGAATATTCAATATTCATTTGTTAGTTTTCCAGTCATACATTATGCCCACTTCCCAATTCTCAATAGTCATTAAGGTTGTGACTTTGTTCTCCTGATAGAGACTTCACACAATTCCTCCATAGGAAACTCGTTTGGCATGCAACTTCCTTATTTCATATCCATCACTATCTTTGATGGTCTCAACCTTGAGTTAGATTCAACTGTTTACCAAATATTCCATAAGGAATATAAACATGCATCTTTGTTATGCATCCAACTTAGTTATCCACATATATTCCTTGTTTTGTTAACTTACATCCATGATGTACTTAACCACATGCATAATCATAAGCCTATGTGTAGCTACCCTAGGTATATTTCACAACTCACATAGATATTTACCTTAAAATCATTCAACTCGTGATTGTTCACAATCATTCTCATGCAATACTCAAAGGCATAATCGTGTTGCCTCTTATCATGAAAACATAGAATCCTTGCTCATTTACTCTTTCTTCTATTTATACTATCCTTTCCTGAGGGAATGGAACACATTCCACTCAATCTATCATTCAATACATAACTTTCATGACTCTTCAGAATGGAGTTGGCCATGCATCCATGGTATTCATTTAATCTTGGCAATTGCAATTCTTGCCTTACATTTCACTCATCTAGGCAATTACATTGTGCCTTTAGTATACATATACTCTTACATCAAACATGTGAATCACTTGCACATTTAATATCATTCATATCTATTTGGTGTTAATATCAGTCTTCATATCAAGAAACCTCAAAATGCATTAAATCCATGCACTCAAGCATATACAAACATAGCCAAACATTAATAATGGAAGCTCATTTCTTGAACCTTTTCCATGTCATTCATACTCATGGACA
>ML844037.1:13397-38057 GCA_009831015.1 Picea engelmannii | reverse complement strand
AAATGGTTGAATATTAGAAGCATGCCTTCTCATTATCATTTAAAAGAAAACATACCAATGATGTGTTGTTATGATCCAACCCATTAAAAATGAGTCAATTAATATAGTCCACTTCAAGGGGGAAACCTCCTTTTACAATATATCCAATTCAGAAGACAAGATGAGATGAGATAAGATGATCCTAAGAGACAAAGGAGACAAAGGGTGCAATAAAGAGTTATAGCCTGAAGGAGGTCCTTAGGATGCCCGAAGAGATTAAACCCATGCTACATGTGAGTGTCAAGCACAGGAAGAGATATTGGTATTAATATTATATTGTAATCAGGTTGTATGTATTAGAGATCACCCCCTATAGATTACTAAGACAATTTGCGGGCTATCAATGCTTGTTCACCCAAAGCACATATTCCCACCAACAATATAACAATACATACAAATATAACACTATAAATGTAATAATTCAATATCTAGGGTTTAATAAGGGGTTTTATACATAACATGGGGCTTTGTCTAGGGATTAGCAGTCCCCTCCCCTTCAAACAAGTGTTTTCCTCTACACTTGACTAACCATGGGTGTTTTTGCATGAAGAACTCATCTTTCCATATTTCCTCTTCCACTGGTAGGTTCTTCCATTTGACGAGATACTTGGTAATCACTCAATTTCTCAGCTACTTAATCCTTGTTTCAAGGATTGTTTCTAGTTCTAGTATGATTTTCTCTTCTTCATTAATCTATGGTAAAATAGTTTGGGATGGGATCTTGTTGTCGATTACCTTCTTTAAGAAAGAAACATGTAATACTTGATGTACATGTGAAGATGGAGGCAACTCCAATTTGTAACCCATACTTCCAATCCTTTTCAAAACCTTATAGAGGACATAATATTTGGGTGTTAATTTAGTGTCCTTATTTTATTGCTTGAGGGACATCTGTTTATATGGTTGTAGCCTCGTAAATACCCAATCCCCCACTTCAAATTCCCTTTCACTATGATGTTGATATGCTTGTTGCTTCATCATATTTTGTGCCATAACCAAGTTTTCCTTCCATAGTTTGAGAACCTCTTGTTGGTTCCCTAAGTGGTCCTCCACTACTTGAACCTTTGTATTCCCTTTCAAGGGTGATGTAATGGATGGAGGATGATATTCATAAAGTGATAGAAATGGGAACATTTTTTATGAAGTATGGAAGGATGTATTGTACCACCATTCCGCTAAAGGAATCCACTTGACCCATTGTGTTTGTTTATTAGATGCAAAACAATGAATATATCCTTCTAAACATTTATTCACAATCTCAGTTTTCCCATTCGATTGAGGGTGGTAAGATGAGTCGTGAGTCAATTGAGTACCTAAACAAGAAAATAGTTCAGTCCAAAAATTTCTAGTGAAAATTGGATCTCTATCACTTACAATAGTCTTGGGTACTCCATGTAGCTTTTGAATTGTTTCCATGAATGTTGTAGCTATTGTACTTGCTTTAAAAGGATGAGAAAGAGAGAAAAAATGGTCATACTTTGTTAGTCGATCCACTACTACCATGATGATAGTCTTTCCTTCATATTTGGGTAAACTTGCAATAAAATCCATTGAAACTTATTCCCAACGTTGACTTCGTATAACTAACGGTTGTAGGAGACCCAGCGTCTTAATTGTTTCTCCCTTATTCTACTGGCAGACTAAACATTCAAACACAAACTTTTAAACATCAGTTTTAAGACCTTCCCAAAAAAAATCCTTCGTGATCTTGTGGTATGTTTTCAAGAATCGTGAATTTCCTCATATAGGAGAAGTGTGCAATTCCAAAAGGATGTTCTATTTGACTTGGGAATTCTTACATAAATATAGGCAATCACGATACCATAGAAAATCATTCTTCCATACAAAATTGTCTAATGAATTGGGGCCTCATGTAGTTGTTGAATGATCTTGCATACCTATTGATATTGCTTCCATTCTATCATTGCTTCTTCCACCCAATCAGATTGCAGAATAGAAATAACACATAGTGAACTTTATGTTTCTTCTTCCTTCATTGAAAGGGCTTCTTCCACAACATTGTGTTTTCCTTTTTTGTAGATTATTTCAAAGTCATAACATAACATCTTTGTAAACCATTTTTGTTTCTCTTGTAAATATAATTGTTGCTCCAAGAAGTACTTCAAACTATCATGATCTATTTTTACTTTGAAGTGTCTTCCTATTAGGTAAGGGCACCATTTCTAAACTGCATGTAGTATGGCCAAATTTCTTTTTCATAAATGGGTTTGACAAAGTTTTTTCCTTTAAGTTTGTTTCTTTCAAAGGCAAGGGGCCTTCCTTCTTGCATTAAAATTGCACCAATTCCATGGCCTGAGGCATCACACTCCACAATAAATGTTTTTGTAAAGTCCGGTGTGGTCAAGATGAGAGTAGTACACATAGACTCCTTAAGTTTTTCAAAAGCTTTGGTTGCTTCTTCAGTCCAAGAAAATGCTTCCTTCTTTAATATGTTGTTAGAGGTGTTTCTATTTGACCATAAATCTTGACAAACTTGCGATAATAGCTTGTTAACCCTAAGAATCCTCTAAGTTTCTTCAAGGTTTTGGGAATTGGCCATTCCCTCAGAGTTTTAATTTTGTTAGGGTCCACTTTTACACCTTCATGATATACAATATGACCCAAATATTCCACTTCTTGAACCCCAAAGGAACACTTGAAAGGATTTGCATAAAGTTGTTGCTCTCCAATAGTTGTAATACTCTGTCAACATGTTGTACATGCTCTTCCCAGGATTTGGTGTAGATTAGTATGTCATCAGGAAATACTAACACAAATTTTCTAAGGAAGGGATTGAAAATAGAATTCATCAAACTTTGAAATGTTGAAGGTAAATTAGTAAGTCCAAATGGCATAACAAAAACTCATAATGACTTTCATGTGTTCTAAAAGTTGTTTTAGGAATGTTTTCCTTCCTCATTCTGATTTGATGATATCCCAAACGAAGATCCAACTTAGTAAAAAAATGTACTCCATGCAATTCATCTAATAATTCATTAATGGTTCGAATATGAAGCTTATCTTTGACGATCATTTTGTTGAGTTGTCTAT
Organism: Picea engelmannii; assembly: GCA_009831015.1. Taxonomy (NCBI): domain Eukaryota; kingdom Viridiplantae; phylum Streptophyta; class Pinopsida; order Pinales; family Pinaceae; genus Picea; species Picea engelmannii. The sequence continues at coordinate 34,967 of ML844037.1, read as the reverse complement.
AATATATACACATATGCCATGAAGCATTATTTTTTGTAACCATCACCACCGGTGAAAAGAAATAACTTTGGCTAGGTTGAATGATGTTGGCCTCTAACATTTCCTAGATCATGTGCTCAATCTCACTCTTTTGTGCATATGGATACATATAGGGACTAATATTAGGTGGTACACTTCTTGGTTGCAAATGAATAGCACGATCATGATCTCGAGTAGGTGGAAGACCCTTGGGCATTTCACCAAACACCTTGGAATGATTGTTAATAACTATTTGGAGGTCTAATGCAGCAAAGGGTATAGATGTTTTAGCATCAAGTGAGCACAATTGTGCAACTACACCATGGTGTTCCTTTTTGAGTAATTTTGTCATGCTATTAGAGCTTATCACTTTAGAGGGTTTCCCTTGGATACCTCTAAGCTCAATTTCATTTCCATCCGAGGAAAATCTCATGAAAAGATCTTGATTCTTGAAAATTAAGGGCCACTATTCCCAATTATTGTAACCATTGGAACCCTAATACAACATCAAGACCCCCCATTTGGATGGAAATCATGGGGCTATCCGAAAAATACTCCCCCATGTTGAACTTAAAATTATGGCATTTCCCTGAACAATTTATGGTACCCCCATTTGCAATCATTGCTTGAAACTCTGGTGCGAGATATACAAAGCAATTGAGATCTTTTGCTAATTTGTAATTGATGAAATTATGGATACTACCATAATCAATCAATATTGTTACCTTTTTCTTTTTGATGTATCCTTGTATCTTAAGGGTTTGTGGAGCATTGATTCCAGCCAATGCATGACAAGATATTGTTGGAGTAGTCTCTTCTAGATCTGGATCTTGTGGCGGGTCCAATTCTCGATTTTCTTCCTGATGGGTGTTCTATAGGCAATAAAAACACACTAAAAACCCTCAATTAAATTTTCAACCCGGGGTAAGTAAACTTAGAGTTGTAGCAAAATATATGCCAAGGTAGAAGGGATGGTAGTAGTATAGTCTAACTAAGGAAGTGGCTATCTAAGGGCTAATCTATTCAAGCAAAGCTATCTAATAAGCAAACCCTACTAAGCAACTTTAAACTGTGTAACCTAAGTACTTTTGGACCAAGGATCGATGGATAGTTCTAGGAAAGTAAGTGAAAACCCTACTTGAAGCAAACTAGTTCATAACAATAAGCAAAAGCAACTATTTAAGCATAACAACAAGCAAATAGCAAAAGCAAACTACTTTAACTATCCTACCTAAATTCAATGAGCAACTATCCTGTGAAAGCAAGTAAATAAACATGCAACTATACTATCAAAGCAAGAATAGACAAGTGAGCAATTTAACCTATTAAAGCAAGTAAATAGGCTAACTACTCTAAGATAACTTCTACTGCAAGTAAACTAATTAAGACTACTCAGTGAACAACTAACTAAGCTAAGGGGCAAGTAAACTCTATTTTTAATTCAAACTTCAAAACTATTTCTAATTCATAAAAGGAAATCTATTTAATTGAAAGAAAGAAGAACTAACAACTAATTTTTAATCTATGATAAATAAAACTACTCTCTATTCTACCAAAGCAAAAGACTATCTATCCTACAACAACAATAAAGCTATCTTCTGATCTATGAAAGCAAGAAACTATCTTTTAACCTATAAAAACTCAAATATAGTGTTGGTGGTTGTGTGAATGTCTTCAGTGTCTTATAATATCTCGATGGCACTTGAAAACAAAAGATAAGTCAAGTGGTATAAGCTCAATATTGATTTCAATAGCAAAGTGAAAGGTGTGTATTAAACAATCCAATGAGAACTTAGCCATTACGGAAACAATCGTCAATTACCTTGCATATTCATGGAATTATTACTCATTTATTAACCATCAACAATATAACGAGATTTTAATTGTACTTCTATGCTATGTAAGCAAAATTCATAAGTAGATTCAACCATTAACTAAGAATTGGAATTACGATCTAATTCTAGGAAAGAAAGTACATAAAATGAAACTATGCTATATCTATTTTAACAATTCAAAGTGCAAGAAGGAAAATGCTTAAAAACAAAAATTAAAGCATGACATATAAAAAGTAAAGTAATGAATACATTAACTAACAACTAGTTAAGCAAGATCTACATGACAATAGAATAAGCAATCTATAATTAAAAACAGAAACTAACTCTATCCATCCATCAAATCCTTGGTAAAGAAAACATGAAATAAAACTTTGTTCTACTCTATTTCAAACTCTATTTTAAACTTGATTCTAAAAGCATAAATAAAACACAATCTAATATCTAATTGCACACGGGGTTAGTTTATGAATTTGCAATTTCGTTCCTAACTACATAATCAACGCATATTAACACAAGCCTTCATACTAACCTGCAAAAGAGAGTTAAAATAATTAAACTACAACCACAAATTAGAAAGCAAAGAAATAAAAGAACAGTTCATGTACAGGAAATAAAAAGAGACATCTAAGCTATGAAATGCACAAATAACTAAAAGAACAATTACCAGACTATTGGTGGGCCCCCCAGCAAGTCGTGGTCACTTCTCAAATGCACACCATGAACTCAGCAAAACGATTTCACCATTAAAACTTGAAAAACGCAGTCTTATACAATTCTGGCAATTGAAAAATGCAAAAACAGAGGAAAACGTTTGTATCTCTATCCTCTACTGCTTCTTCTATCTGACCACCACAGTGGTATTTATAAGATTTACAGACCAAGTGGTCGACCATTGGAGGGTCGAACCACTTCTAAAAACGACAAATTACATTAATGGTGCCCTAACTGCTGAAATAGAGCAAGCCAATAATCGCCCTGCTCAAAAACCTAAACTGAGTTGTCAAGAGTTCAGTAGCTAGAGGGGGCAAGCACGAGCAAAACCCATGTTCTTGATTCTCCCACCACTGGTCGCCAATACCATAACCGCCAAAATCACCCACCATTTTTGTGCAGGATGCGGAGCTAGACGGAGTGTCGGACTGAGTACCGAATCGAGTACTGGATGGAGTGTCAGACTGAGTGTTGGGAGCAGAAACATGATGCGATTTTTCCCTATAACACCAAAAAATGTGAATTAGATCCTTGGAAACATAAAAACGTGATGAATTATACTCAATATCGATATTAAACACGAATTACACATACCTAGTGTGGATCATACCGTTTTGGCACAAAATTCTTCAAAAAGCTTCTCCAAAACATGAAAAACACATATATATACATTCGGAAAAAGTGTCTAATAACTATCATAAAACTGATCATATCTCAGGCCCAACACTTCCTCTTCATAGTTTATGTAGAATAACTTATTCTCGCCACATTTATGCCCCTTACTGTACTTGTTGTCACAATTGAAATATAGTTATTTTTCTCTTCTTTCATCCATTTGTTGATGTGTCAACCTTGTCGGTTGAGGTGCGATTGTCTTATGATTCCCAAAACGATCTCTGCTTCCTGTGTATGCTCCAATGGTAGACTTGTGTGTAGCCTTATTTTTGTCTTGAATATGACGAGCACATTGCATAGCTTCTATAATATTTATAGGATGTCTTAAGAAAAACTCATGTTTAATGTCTTGTTTTAATCCACCCATGAAAGCTTCCAACAATCGTTCATCACTTATGTCATCCACCCTTGTGGCCAATACTTGAAATTCTGAATTATAATCTTTAATATCACCTAAGTTCTTGATTCTTGTCAATTGACTGAAGTAGTCATGTTCCCACACTTTCACATATTGTTCTTCTAAGTCTCTTGTAAATAAACCCCAAATATAATGATAAAGAGGGGGCTTCCTTTTAGATACCCATTTATACAATTGATATGGTTTTATCTCAAATTAGTTCAAGGTTGCCATGTGAATCCTTTTCTTATCATCCATAATATTATGCAGTTCAAAATATTTCTCTATTTGGTTCACCCAAGTAAAGACCTTTTTTCCATCAAACTTCTTTAATTAAATCTTGGGAAAGTTGAATTTGGGCCCGCCACCATAATTAACCCCACTATTAAAGTTAAATCCACTTGAAAATTGCTTATTATCAACAGGTTGTTCAACATGAATGCTACCTTTATTTTCATGGGTTCCTTGCATTTTGATATCTCCTTTAGGGAGTCTCTCATCCAGAGCTTGAAAGATCATGGAAGACATGGCATTTTGCAATTCCTTCATTGATATTTCTATTTCTTCTTTATTTTCATCCATCTTCTTTTTCATGTCATTCTTATTTTCTTCCATCTTCTTATCTATCTTATTTTCCATTTCAACCATATTTCTTTTCATAGTTTCATCCATCTTATGTTCATTTGTTCCCTATTTTCAGTGATCCTCTTTTCCATCTAGTGATAAATCTCACTGATTTTATCTCTAGTCATGGTTGAGCTCTACGGAGGTTTAGTTGGCAAAGTAAATTTTGCAGGAGCTTTTGGAGCTGTGTGAGAAAATATTAATTCTCCTATTTTTCCTCTTTATTACAAATTTTGAATCACCAAAAACAAATATTTCAATAAAAAAATTATGTTAATTTTAAGTTATGTACCTTTCAAGCCCTTAATTTGGAGTTTGTCCTCCTAGTTGACTTTCCTTTTGATGCATTTCTGAAATTTCGGCCCTTCTGAGTCTGAAATTTCAGCCTGTAGTATCAGTCGTGGTTGAGCTCTATGGAGGTTTAGTTGGTGAAGTGAATTTTCGAGGAGCTTTTGTAGCCATGTGAGAAAATAATAATTCTCCTCTTTTTCCTCTTTATTACAAATTTTGAATCACCAAAAACAGATATTTCAATAAAAAAAATGCATGCCAATTGTAAGTTATGTACCTTTCAAGCCCTTAATTTGGAGTTTGTCCTCCTAGTCGACCTTCCTTTTCATGCATTTCTGAAATTGCAGCCCTTCTGAGTCTAAAATTTCAGCCTGTAGTACTCTAAAATGTCTTCTCTACAAAGCCACGGGTTTGACCAAAATTGGATGTGCCAAGTGAAAGTTAGGGTAACTTTCCCAAACCTTGTTGATTTTTGGCCTTTCTAGGAGAGTGAACTTGTACAGAATGTCACACGTCCAATATTTAATCCCTGATTTTGGAATTTGTACCAGAAATACTATGGAATGTCCTCTTTCAAATGCAATTGGTCTCACATAATTTGTATTCTCGCTGAAGAAGACATGATTGTTTTACCCGGAACATGTGTTTGAGACTAGTTATATGACTAGTCAATAAACCCTATCTTCCATCGGGTATTTCTCTTAAAGTATAACGACCAAAGGTACCTTGAGATGTCTTTTAAATAACCTCCAAGTTTTTCTTTTGAAGCATCTCGGAAAAAAAATTATAGCAAAAATGTCAAGATGGCTTGCTTGAAGAAGAAAAACCCTAGGATCGATGCTCTTATACCAATTGTTATGATCCAACACCTTAAAAATGATAAAAATTCAATGAATACAGTCCACTTCAAGGGGGAAACCTCATTTTACAATATATTCAATTCAGAATACAATATGAGATGTGATAAGATGATCCTAAAACTAAGTCTACTTGGTATATATATATAAGGCAAATGATACAAATCTAATGAAAGGGTACCATGAAGGGTTCTAGCCGACATACAATTATAATACTATAAATGTAATAATTCAATATCTAGGGCTTAATAAGGGGTTTTACACATAAAATGGGGCTTTGTCCCAGTCTTAACAATTTCCTTATAATTGCTATAGTTTGTAAATATGTTTTAATGAGTCAATTATTGGAGTATCTTAGGTGATTTACCTAGTGAAGCATCATTTCAATATAGTCGTTGCATTTTATAAATATTTTTTGGTGAACCAACCATTAAAAAAATATGCAAGTTGATTTATACCCATGTTAATTATTTTCTTGGGAAATATTTCGAGCCAATTGAATATAACTACATGATGAACCAAAACCTAAAAATATTTTCTCAATCATTATAAAATGGGTTTTATAAGGAGTGGCTTAAGAACATGAGGTGACTATAATTTTTTTTTTATAAGGAGTGGCTTAAGAACATGAGGTGACTATGCAAGTTAGTGGAGACATTCTTTCTGGTATCCTTTAGGTTGTTAAATATCCACATGTCAATGTGTTATTAGTCATTGACATTGAAAGTGTCATATCCCACATTGTTAAAGATTTCCAATGCATAGACCTCAAGTCTAATGGTTTTGCAAGTGAGTTCTACAAGGACACGTGGGATTTATGGATCTTAACTTATAAGATTTTAAATATATAACTAGCATACCCCCTAAATGGGAGAATGGGAATGTCGAAGTAATGTATGGGAAGTTTTGGTATTAATGTTATTAATTGGAATCATAAAAATACTGCAGTTAAAATAATTTTATTTGAAGTTGATTCACTATTTTTTAAAATTGTTTGTACATTTTGAAAATAAAGAAAATATATTCCATATATTCTAAGATAAATTCTATAATTCTATAACTAAATGTATGATCTTTAAGTTATGAATTTTATTAATCGATTTATTTATCACTTTCATTCAAACACTTCGAATAAATCTTATTTGGACATTTGATCTTTGTTGATTGTCGTGACTTCCATATTTAATAAAATACAAAACACTCTAAATTGGATATTATCTCAAACGGCTATGTAATCACTTATAGTGCACCTTACATGATGTTGTGTACTATCTATATGGCTAGGTTAGTGATTTCCAAAGTTTTCACTTCATTCGAAGATTTATTTCTCTAAGGAGTCAAATGCCTTAATGATGTGCACCACTTAATTTCCATTGCTTTTATTTATTCCCATTAATTACTACTTTTCACATTAGACCAAAAGGTGTTTGAATCATGCAATAATAACAATAAACATTTGCAAGTAGAATGTATCAAACTAAGTTACGATGAGTGAGAATTAAAAACAATTAACCATGTTTAATGAGGTTTTGACAATTGGAATGTTAAACATACTTCATATCTTTGTATTTGTTAGACATCTTATAGTTTTTCTATTGATGAAGATTTCTAAAGAAATTTTGTGCTTATAATATTCATTTATCTTATCTTCAGTGAGTCCTTATAGCATTGAAAATCACATCGCTAGGCCCTCCACCTCTAAAACTACCACCACCACCATATTTAATGAGGTTTTGAGAATTGGAATGTTAAACATACTTCATATCTTTGTATTTGTTAGATATCTTATTGTTTTTCTATTGATGAATATTTCTAAAGAAATTTTATGCTTATAATATTCACTTATCTTATCTTCAGTGACTCCTTGTAGCATTGAAAATCACATCGCTAGGTCCTCCACCTCTAAAACTACCACTACCACCAATCTTTCATAAAAATATGTGTTCATGGATGGATAGGATAAGATGTACATGTATCCATTTTATCTTCCATGCAAAATGACCAACACATCTCAAAACAATTTAGAATAAGATGTACATGTATCCATCTTCCCTTCCATGCAAAATGACCCACACATCTCAAAACAATTTTCAAATGCAACTGGCACCTCTATTGTTCTATTTTTTAGTTCCTACAACATTGGAATGATAATGTTGGCAACGTAATGACCAAATCCATAATGCAGCTAAAACCAACTATCTACCACTATTTTACATATGTAATACTTAGAGTTGTGCTGGGTTGATATCTCAAATTTGGAATAGGGAGGTTTTATATTTTTATTTTTTGTGGATTGCATGATAGAGCTCAATATAACAAACAAGTTTTTAGAATGAATGCTTCAAAAATAAGTGAAAAGGTATTTTAGCACAAGTTTTACTTGCTTATTCTTTGGTTTATTTGTTCACTTGTGTATACCCATTGTAGTTTTTAAAATTTATATAGCAATATGTATATGTAGAAGTTTAATATACCAATCAAAGTAGGTGTTCATCATCGAGGATTCAAGGAATGACATGTTTTAAAAGAAGATAATATTGATTACAGTATTTTGATGATTATGTCTAATAACTTTAATATGAGAACGTCCTTAAATAGCTTCAACATTCATAGTTATATGGAAATGGACCCAACAAATATAGCCTAAATTACTACCATTTTCTATCAAATTGTAGTAATGATAAAAATGGACCTATGAAAAAATAGATATGATAAAGATGGACGTATGAAAAAAATATAAAAAGATGAACTTATTAAAAAAACAAATGAAGACGATCCAAGCAAATATAACCTAAATTATTACCTTTTTCTATCCACCTATAATAATGATGGTGCCAACTACAACCATTACTATCTGCGGCTCAAAACTTAATACAAAATGCAAGATTGTTAATCGCCACAAAATGTTATTTAATAAAATATGTAAGCTCGTAGCCACCCATGGGATACAAAAGTGGAAACATACGTCATCCTCCTAATACTTAGTGAACATGTAACAAATTGAAATAAAAAAAACAATAATTTTTTTTATTTTCAAATCTAAGCTTAGCTATATGAAATTAAATATAAACACTATACATAAAAAAAAACATAGCAGAGATGCATATGCGCGCAACGGTGACAAAAATATACCTATAAATAATCGTGATTTGGTAATATTACAAGCAACCACATGTTCTTGCAAAATTATTAGAAATTTATTAATACACGACTATTAACAATTCAATAAAGAACAAAAATCTATTAATTAAAAAACAACATTACCTATTCCTATAAATTGTTCTAGGTAAGCCATAAGTATATAATATTTCTTTCTCGAATATATAAATGTAATTTTCTTTTCTTTCTCATATATATGATTCTTAAAAAAAAAATCAAGTCTAATCAAATCTTATTTATATACATGATTCCAATTCTAAGCCTATGTAATATGAGAATAACTAATGAGAAATTATCATAATAGATGTTCGTGGATGGTACAGATGGGCTTACTAAATAAATTATTAATAACAAAGAAGTACCAAGAGCATTCAATGTGTTGTTGCTCGGTTATTCCCTTTGATTTGATCCATGATCCCTTTTCACCCTTCTCAATAAAGGCCATCATAATAAATATAAGGTGCATTAGAGGAAAGAGTAGTTTTAACGACATAACATGGAAGCCGAAAATTAACAAAATAAAGTCTAATTTATTAGATTGTAATTATGGTTGTGAGGGTTTGTTTGCACCTTGCAATAAGATAATAATTATGGCTGTGAGGATTTGGCTACACTCTATAATAAGATTTTAAACTCATTTTAGTATGGAAAACGTTTATATAAAAAAAATTGTATATTTTTATTAACCTTATATTTAAGGCGAAGAATTGTAAAAATATTTACGACAAAACATGAAGCTAATAACATTTCGTTGTGAATCCATTGCTATGTCTCTATTACAATAATGGGATAATGATAATGAATAATAAATTACAAATTAACAATTAATTTAAAATATTTAATATTAAAATGGTTTGTTTTTTTTTTATCCAGATTTTATGAGCAGAACAAAATGAATACAAATTATTAAAAGATGATTAACACAGAATAACAGAGATACAGTAAAATTGGTTTTCTATTCAATAAGAAAATAAGTTGAAACTGTAAAATGCAGCGGAAAACAAGCTTGTTAGAATGGTGGCAGCTTATCTCTGAGAAGAGATGTGACGGTTGCGCTCATTCGCAAGAAGATGATTACAATGAGGCTCTGAAGGCCTTTTTACAATAAACAGGAATGTCAAAAACCCTAGACATCCAAAAACCTAACTCTAGGAGATGAAGCGCCAAAAGTCATGTGGGCCCCGTTTGAGTAAGTTAGTACATCAACTTCCCGGGGTCGTAACTTTTGCATATTATCTCTGTTTTAGGCGCACGATAGCCCGTTCGAAAGGTATCGATGAGGGGATTCATTTTGGGGACTCAATGAGAGCTTTAACCTTAGATTGAGAAGCTTGATCCCGAAAAACCTTCATTTGTGCCCTCAAAATGTCCCCAGAAGTTAAAAAATGCTAAAAATAGTAAATTGCCAAAATTGTCAGAAAATTGTTTTCAACGAGTTGGAAAAGGTGGGTGGCCATCGATATCCACCTGGATAAATCCTCCCTCCTTAGGAAGCAATGGTCTCCATTGCGTTGAGTTCCCCCATCAGATGAGGAAATTTCTTCTGAATTTGGCCCCAGGTGAGCCACTTTCCTTGGTGCAGGAGCTACCCTACTTTGACGACTCAATAAAGCTGGATCATTTTTGTCAATTGCCCTTGATTTGTGTGTCCACAATCTAATCACTGGATTCTTGTTGCATGCAGTCACGGTTTAGCTCTATTGGTGTCAACTACTCTGTTATCTCTGAGGTGTCCAATAATGGTGGGAAATATGGTTGAAGGAGAGCCACGTTGAAGATTGGGTGCAGGCCAAGGAAAGGGGGAATGTTAAGCTCAAAATCAGTGTCACCCACAACCTTGGTGATGGTGTAGGGCCCATAATGGAGTGGGTGAAGCTTCTGATGGGGCCCTGTACGATTTTCTTTCTGCAAGTGCAACCAAACTTTGTCTCCCACCTTAAACTTATGTGGCACCCAATGTTGATCATGGTGCTTCTTGTACTTGGCATTATACTTCTGTAGAATATCCTGAACCTATTGGCGGATGTGCTGGATCCGCTCAATGAACCAAGTGGATTTGTCAGCTTCTATTGGATCAGGGGATGAGTTGACGGAGGTGGTCACCACGGGTAGTGCAACATACATGGGGCCCAATGGTTGTAATCCCAACCCCACCTGAAAGGGGCTTTGGCCAGTTGAGGTATACAAGGCTCAGTTGTAGCTATGTTGGACATAGGGAAGACTCTCATCCCATGTGCGGGGATGTTTTGAATTGTACATATGAAGGATATGTATGATCATCCGATCGAAAACCTCAGTTTGGCCATCTGTCTGGGGGTGGAAGGTAGTGGATTTGGTGAGAATGGTATCCAACAATGACCAGAGGCTCGACCAGAATGTGTTGAGGAATCGATTGTCACGGTCTCAGATAATGGTTTGTGGGATCCCAAAATGTATCCATACTTGTTCAAAGAAGAGCTTAGCAGTGGATTCTGATGTGATATTCTTCTTACAGGCGGCTAGAATCGCCATCTTGGAAAAGCGATCAACAACCACAGAACACAGTCATTTCCCCTCTTCGTGGACAGGAGGCCCAACATGTAGTCCATTGAGATGGATTCCCATGGCCTATTAGGAGTAAGCAGAGGGGTGTACAAGCCATGTTTCTTAGTGGTCAGTTTGGCAATAGCGTAGGCAGTGTAGGACTTGATATACTTGACGACATCCTGTCGAAGTTTCGGCCGGTAGAAATGTTTCTGCAGCACTGCCATTGTCTTTTCGACGCCAAAGTGTCCTGCCACCCAACTGTAGTGAGCTTCCCAAATCAGCTTCACGTGCTCACTTGATGGAACACAGAGATGGCCTAGACTACACAACAACCCATCTTGAAGATGGAAATTAGAGACCATTGAGTTGGCACCCAACATTTGGTAGGTGGTGGAGAAGTCAGGGTCTTTCTCATAGAGGTGGGGCCATTCGAAGGTCTCGTGACCACAAGAGTCTAGCACCGTGGTGAGTGTTGCGACTGGAGGTCGGCTGAGGCAATCAACAACTCAGTTGGTACTTCCTATTTTATACTTGATGTTGAGGTGGAACTACTGTAAGTATGTGGACCACTTCTGATGGCGGTCATTTTGCAATTTTCCTTGGGTCTGCATGAACCATAGTGGCTTATGATCAGTGTCGATGACTGTCTCCTTCCCAATAATGTAATGTCTCCACTAGCGTCAGGCTTGCACAATGGAGTACATTTCTTTGTCGTAAGTAGGGTACTTATGGACAACATCTGATAGTGTCTCACTATGATATGCCACGAGGTGGCCATGTTGAGTGAGAACGACGCCCACGGCATAGTCTGAAGCATCTGTCTCGATCTCAAAGGGATTTTGCAGGTCCAGTAATGAAAGTATTGGGGATGAGCACACATGCTTCTTCAAGTCATCGAAGACATGTTGTTCGGACAAGCCCCACACAATTTTTTCCTTACCGCCACCCCTGGTTACTTGGTTGAGGGCCCATGCGATATGAGAGAATCCCAACACGAACCTGCGATAGAAATTGGTGAGTCCCAAGAAACTTCGAAATACAGTGAGTGTGGTTGGGGTTGGATAGTCACGGATGACCTGGATCTTGGTTGGATCCACATGCACACCATGTCGATCAATGATGTAGCCTAAGTAATGGAGCCTATCCATTCCGAAGGAGCATTTTTCCAAGTTTTCATATAGTTTGTGCTGTCGCAGGGTGTGCAGAACCTGTTGAATATGATGCAAGTGTTCTGCCCAAGTCTTGTTGTAGATGAGGATTTCATCTAGATACACCACTACAAAAGTATTGGTGAAAGGTTGTAGGATATCATCCATCATTCTCATAAAAGTTATTGGAGCATTTGTCAAACCAAAGGGCATGACCAACCATTCAAAAAGACCTTCTTTTGACTTGAACACGGTCTTCCATACATCTGTTTGTTCTATTGGGACCTTGTGGTAGCCAGACTTCAGATCAATCTTATTGAAGTATTTGGCCCTCGTGAGTTGATCAAGGAGGTTGTCGATTCAAGGAATCGGGTACCGGTTTCAGACTGTGATTTTATTTAGGGCCCGATAATCAATGTAGAGTCACCAAGTCTCGTATTTCTTCTACACACGCACGATTGGGCTCCCACAAGGCAATGAGCTAAGACGTATGTGCCCCTTATGGAGTAGTTCTTCGATCTTCCTCTTGATCTCCTCATTTACTAACAAAGAGCGACGATATATTGGCCCATTGGGTAGCGGTGCGCCTGGGGTCAGATCGATGGGATGCTTGACCTGGCAGTCCAGAGGTACCCCGGTAGGAGAGGAGAAGACATCTGAGTATTCTTCCACGGCCATATCCACTTGCTTCTATTGTGTGGAGAGATCGGTCACGGAGGCCCTGGATGTGGTTGCAATCTTCCGCTCACTCTGAGAGCAAATCACGGAGAAGATAAATTTTCCGGTCTGAGAGATGACCTTCCTACATTGCTTGACAAAGATCAAGGAAATAGCACTAGGAGGGACTGTCTCGGGTATCCTGTACAATTTCCTATTCAAAGTAATAATAACACTACAAGGCCTAGTCTCATATACAACATGAAATTTCCATAAATAATGTTGGCCCAAAAGAACATTACAGACTTCGAGAGGAGCAACATCACACAATACCTCATCTTTGAAGGGCTTGATGTCGTACAATAGTCGACACTATTGGTTGACGCGGAGATCGCTTCCTTGGCGAAGCCATCTAATGGTGTAGGGTTGTGGGTGCAGTGTTGTCAGAAGGGCCAACCACTTGACGACCTCTGCTAAGATGAGGTTCTTCTGGCTACTGCTATCAACGATGAAGTGCAATGGGGTGCCTTTTACCCATATCTGTGAAAGGAAGAGGTGCTCACCTTCTTCTAGCTCATCTGGTTCACCATGTTGGAGCTTGGCGGTATAAACGGTGGCACTGGGTTCCGCGTCAATGATCTATCTTTCCCTTTTTGGTTCAGACTCAGAGTCATAACCTGTATCTAATTTAGAGGCTTTCACTTCGGCCACCAACGACTGCTTTGAGCGATAGTCAACGGTGTTATGCCAAAGGCTCCTATGGAAGTCGCACCACTTCCTAGTATCTTTCTTTGTCTTTCCAGTGTCCTTATTTGCTTGCGGCTTGGACTGGTTGTCCTGATATTGTCCATCTTTTCTCTGTCCTTCGTTCTGTGGGTTGGGGCCACCCCTTCCTAGCTTTTGTAGTGAGGGGTTCCCAAGCCCAAATTGTCGCATCTTTTGTTTGAGCTTTTGCTTGATTTTGATGGCATATCAGTAGGCCGCGCCCAAGGACGAGATGTCCAGAAAATCCATTTCAGTATGGATGTATCTTTGCAGAGAACCACGATACCAGATGTCACTCTAAATATTCTATACCTATCTTGGTCTGCAAGGTATGGAAGATTTGTGAACTTTGGCACTGCTTGGTCTCTTTCTTGCCGCAGTGTGGTCCGTTTGATATACAAGTTGTCATAACTTCCAACATGGTAGTTGTTCCTTAATAACATCCATGAAGGATTCCCATGTGGTCGTGACTATAAATAATGAGGGTCCCTTTGTTTCCCCACCAATCTTTGACATGGGGAACGACTTTGAGGAGTGCAAAAGTAATCTTTTCTTTATTCGAAAAGTTATGGACAAAAAAATACCCTTCTAGTAGATTCAACCACTTGTATACAACATCTGCAACTACCTGAACTTCAAATATAGGAATATCGAAGTTGATTTGTACGTTGAAGGGGGAGGAGCCTCCGCTCGAGGAAGATGTGTCACCTGTTGGTAGCCGCCGAAGGATTTGCGCGAAACTATCCATCATCTCGTTCCTCTATTGCGTGAGGGCTTCCTCAAGCAACATTTTGAAAGGATCTCATGTTCTGTCATCTTTATTTTCTCCTGCCATGAGAGGTCGCTTGGACATGTGAGAGATTTTGTCCTCAAGAGAAACAAGCTCGAGACCCAATTCTTTGTACCCTAACCTCATTGCGGACATGCATTAAGACGACAAGGAGCAGACCGCTCTAATACCACTGATCCGTATTTTATTAGCAGAACGAAATGAATACAAATTATCAAAAGATGCTTAACACAAAATAACAGAGATACAATAAAATTGGTTTTCTATTCAATAAGGAAATAAGTTGAAACTGTAAAATGCAGCGGAAAACAAGCTTGTTGGAATGGTGGCAGCTTAACTTTGAGAAGAGATGTGATGGTTGCGCTTATTCACAAGAAGATGATTACAATGAGGCTCTGAAGGCCTTTTTACAATAAACAAGAATTTCAAAAACCCTAGACATCCAAAAACCTAACCCTAGGAGATGAAGCGCCAAAAGTCATGTGGGCCCCATTTGGGTAAGTTAGTATATCAACTTCCGGGGATCGTAACTTTTGCATATGATCTTCGTTTTAGGCGCACGATAGCCCGTTGGAAAGGTATCACCGAGGAGATTAGTTTTGGGGGCTTGATGAGAGCCCTCAACTATCATTTAAAATCTCAATCACAAAAAATCTTCATTTGGGCCCTCAAAATGGCCTCGAAAGTTAAAAACTGCTAAAAATAGTAAATTGCCAAAATTGCCAGAAAATTGTTTTGAGCGAGTTGGAAAAGGTGGGTTGCCAACGATATCCTCCTTGGTCAATCCTCTCTCCTTGGGAAGCAATGGTCTCCATTGCATTGATTTCCCCCATCATATGAGGAAATTTCTGTTGAATTTGGCCCCGGGTGAGCCTCTTGCCTTGGTGCAAGAGCTACCCTGCTTTGACAACTCGATAAAGTTGGATCCTTTGCTGTCGAGTGCCCTTGATCTGTGTGTCCACAATCTGATCAATGGATGCATGTTGCATGTAGTCAGGGTTGAGCTCTGTGGGTGTCAACTGCTTTGCTATCTCTGAGGTGTCAAATAATGGTAGGAAATATGGTCGAAGGAGAGCCACGTTGAAGACTAGGTGTGGACCAAGGAAAGGGGGAATGTTGAGCTTAGAAGCATTGTCACCCACAGCCTTGGTGATGGTGTACGACCCATAATGGAGTGGGCAAAGTTTTCGATGGGGTCGTGCAAGGCGTTCTTTATGTAAGTGCAGCCAAACTTTGTCTCCCACCTGAAACTTATGTGGCACTCGATGTTGATCATGACACTACTTGTACTTGGCATTAAGCTTTTATAGAATATCCTGAACCTGTTGACGGATGTACTAGATCCGCTCAATGAACTGGGTGGCTTTGTCAACTTTTGGTGGAGCAGGGGACGTGTCGGACGAGGTGGTCACCAGGGGTAGTGAAACATCCATGGGGCCCAATGGTTGGAATCCCAATCCCATGTGAAAGGGGTTGTGGCCAGTTGACCTATGCAGGGCTCGGTTGTAGCTATGTTGGACATAGGGAAGACTGTCATCTCATGTGCGGGGGTGTTTTGAATTGTACATGTGCAGGATATGTACGATAATCTGATTAATGACCTCGGTTTGGCTATCTGTTTGGGGGTGGAAGGTAGTGGATTTGGTGAGCTTGGTATCTAGGAGTGACCAGAGGCTCGACCAGATTGTGTTGAGGAACCAACTGTCACGGTCTGAGATAATGGTTCATGGGATCCCAAAATGTACCCATTCTCGTTCAAAGAAGAGCTTGGCAGTGGCTTCTATTGTGATGTTCTTCTTGCAGGTGACTAAAATCACCATCTTGGAAAAGCGATCAACAACCACAAAAACACAGTCATTTCCCCTCATAGTGGACATGAGGCTTGACATGTAGTCCATTGCGATGGATTCCCACGGCCTTTCAGGAGTATGCATAGGGGTGTACATGCCCTATTTCTTAGTGGTTGGTTTGGCAACAGTGCAGGTGGTGCAGGACCTGATATACTTGATGACATCCAATCGAAGTTTCGGCGATTACAAATGTTTCTGCAACACTGCCATTGTTTCGGCTCAGGCAATCAACAACTCGGTTGGTACTTCCTGTTTTATACTTGATGTTGAGGTGGAACTGCTGTAATTATGTGGACCACTTCTGATGGCAGTCATTTTGCAATTTTCCTTGGGTCTGCATGAATTGTAGTGGCTTGTGATTAGTGTGGATGATTGTCTCCTTCCCAGGAATGTAATGTCTCCACTGGCTGCAGACTTGCACAATGGAGTACATTTCTTTTTGTAAGTAGGGTACTTACAGACAACATATGATAGTGTCTCACTATGATATGCCATGGGGTGGCTGTGTTGATTGAGAATGACGCCCACAACATAGTCTGAAGCATCTATCTCGATCTCAAAGGGATGTTGCAAGTCCAATAATAAAAGTATTGGGGATGAGAACAAATGCTTCTTCAAGTCATCGAAGGCTTGTTGTTGGGATAGGCGCCACACAAATTTTTCCTTACCGCCACCCTCGATTACTTAGCTAAGGGCCCATGGGATATGAGAGAATCCCAACACGAAACTGTGATAGAAATTGGTGAGGCTCAATAAACTCTGAAGTTCAGTGAGTGTGGTTGGGGTTGGCCAGTCATGGATGACCTGGATCTTGGTTGGATCCACATGCACACCATGTTGATCAACGATGTAGCCTAAGTAATGGATCCTGTCCATGCCGAAGGAGCATTTTCCCAAGTTTGCATATAGTTTGTGCTGTCACAGGGTGTGCATAACCTGTTGAATATGCTGCAAGTGTTCTGCCCAAGTCTTTTTGTAGATGAGGATGTTATCCAGATACACCACTACAAAAGTATTGGTGAAAGGTCGTAGGATATCGTCCACCATCCTCATAAAAGTTGTTGGAGCATTTGTCAAACCAAAGGGCATGACCAACCATTCAAAAAGACCTTCTTTTGACTTGAAGGCGATCTTCCATACATCTGTTTGTTCTATTGGGACCTGGTGGTAGCCAGACTTGAGATCAATATTACTGGAGTATTTGGCCCCCGTGAGCTGATCAAGGAGGTCATCGATTCGTGGAATTAGGTACCGGTTCCAGATTGTGATTTTATTTAGGGCCCAATAATCAATGTAGAGTCGTCAGGTCCCATCTTTCTTCTGCACCAGCACGATTGGGCCCCCACAAGGCGATGAGTTGGGACGTATGTGCCCCTTGTGGAGCAGTTCTTGGATTTGCTTATTGATCTTCTCGTTTTCTGACAGAGAGCGGCGGTAGACTGGCCCATTGGGTAGTTGTGCGCCTGGGGTCAGATCAATGGGATGCTTAACCTGGAAGTGTAGAGGTACCCCGGTAGGAGAGGAGAAGATATCTGGGTGTCCTTCCATGACCTTATTCACGTGCTTCTGTTGTGTGGAGAGATCGACCGCAGAGGCCCTAGATGTGGTTGCGATCTTTCACTCACTCTAAGAGCGAATAACGAAGAAGATGAATTTCCTGGCTTGAGAGATGACCTTATTCCATTGCTTGACAAAAATCAAGGAAATAACACTAAGAGGGATTGCATCGGGTATCCTGTACAATTTCTTGTTCAAAGTAATAATAACACTACAAGGCCTAAATTCATATACAACATGACGTTTCAATAAATAAGGTTGGCCCAAAAGAACATTACAAACTTCCAGAGGAGAAACATCACACAATACCTCGTCTTTGAAGGGCTTGATGTCTTACGACAGTCGACACTGTTGGTTGATGCAGAGATCACTTCCTCAGAGGAGCCATCCAATAGTGTAGGGTTGTGGGTGCGGCGTTGTCGGCAGGGCTAGCCACTTGATGACCTCTATTGAGATGAGTTTCTTCTCGCTATCGCTATCAACAATGAAGTGTAGCGGGGTGCCTTTTACCCACATCTGTGAATGGAAGAGTCACTCACCTTCTTTTGGCTCGTCGGGTTCACTAGGCTGGAGCTTGGTGGTAGCAACGATGGCACCGTGTTCCGCGTTATTGATCCCTCTTCCCCTTTTTGGTTCTGATTCTGAGTCAGAACCCGCTTCTGATTCAGAGGCTTTCACTTCGACCACCAACGACTGCTTTGAGTGGCAGTCAACAATGTTATGCCAAGGGCTCTTATGGAAGTCGCACCACTTCCTGGTATCTTTCTTTGTCTTTCCGATGCCCTTCTTTGCTTGCAGCTTGGACTGGTTGTTTTGATACTGTCAATATTTGTTCTATCCTTTATTCTATGGGTCGGGGCCACCCCTTCCTGACTTTTGTTGTGAGGGGTTCCTAGGCCCAAATTGCCACATCTTTTGTTTGAGCTTCTGCTCAATTTTTACGGCATATCGGTAGGCTGAGCCCAAGGACGAGATGTCCAGAAATTCTATTTTAGTCTAGATGTATCTATGCAGAGAACTGTGATACTTGAGCACCATATGTTTCTCTGAATATTTGATACCCATCTTGGTGTGCAAGGTATGAAATATATTTGTGAACTTTGACACTGCTTGGTCTCTTTCTTGCTGCAGTTTGGTCCATTTGGTATACAAGTCGTCATAACTTCCGACATGGTAGTATTGTTCCTTAATAACATTCCTGAAGGTTTCCCAGGTGGCTGTGACTATAAATAATGAGGGTTCCTCTGTTTCCTTTTGCTCACATAAAGTTTACACCAATCTTTGATATGGGGAATGACTTTGAGGAGTGCAAAAGTAATCTTTTCTTTATTCAAAAAGTTATGGGCAAAAAAATACCCTTCTAGTAGATTCAACCACTTGTCTACAACATTTGCGTCTATATGACCTTCAAATATAGGAATATCAAAGTTGATTTGTACCTTGAAGGGGGCGACGCCTCTGCTCGAGGAAGATGCGTTGCTTGTTGGTAGCCGCCGAAGGATTTGCGCGAAACTATCCATCATCTCCTTCCTCTGTTGCGTGAGGGTTTCCTCGAGAATTTTTTTGAAAGGATTTCATGTCCTGTCATCTTTCTTTTCTCCTACCATGAGAGGTCGTTTGGGCATGCGAGAGATTTTGTCCTCAAGAGAAACAAGCTCGAGACCCAATTCTTTGTACCCTGACCTCGTTGGGGACATGCATTAAGACGACAAGGAGCAGAACGCTCTGATACCACTAATCCATATTTTATGAGCAGAACAAAATGAATACAAATTATTAAAATATGCTTAACATAGAATAACAGAGATACAATAAAATTGGTTTTCTATTCAATAAGGAAATACGTTGAAACTGTAAAATGCAGCAGAAAACAAGCTTGCTTGAATGGTGGCGGCTTATCTTTGAGAAGAGATGTGACGACTGCACTCATTCGCAAGAGGATGATTACAATGAGGCTCTGAAGGATTTTTTTACAATAAACAGGAATGTCAAAAAACCTAGACATCCAAAAACCTAACCCTAGGAGATGAAGCGTCAAAAGTCATGTGGGCCCCGTTTGGGTAAGTTAGTACATCAACTTCCCAGGGTCGTAACCTTTGCGTACGATCTCTGTTTTAGGCGCATGATAGCCCGTTGGAAAGGTATCGTCAAGGAGATTAATTTTGGAGGCTCTATTAGAGTCTTTGGACATCATTGAGAAGCTCGATTCCGAAAAACCTTCATTTAGGCCCTTAAAATGGTCCCAGAAGTTAAAAATTGCTAAAAATAGTAAATTGCCAAAATTGTTAGAAAACTGTTTTGAGCGAGTTGGAAAAGGTGGGTCACCATCGATATCCACCTAGATCATTTTTTTAGAAGACTTGCATTCGTGAAATTTCCCAATATGTATTTTGTAATCATCTTTGTTAGCATATAAAAAAATGATTTTAAGATATAATCTTTGTTTTTGAAAACTGTATTATCTTTTTCATTTGTCTTCTTGACATTTATACATTTTTAAAGGGAATTGTCTAATTGTTCTATGAAATGACTTTTTTCATGGGAATCCTACAACATAAATCTGCACGAAATCACTATTTTTTGTTGTTTAAAATCCATTTATGCATACCATTTCTGAATGCAAAAATGGATTCAACATGTTGAAAAACCCCTGGGGCACTCAGATTATATAGAAATAATCACTCAAATATGCATATCTAATCATTTTTTCCGAATTTCGAGAATGTCTCGGGAAAATATCGTCGAAGAAAAATCATTTCCTAGAACGTTTAGACTATGACTTTTAAAAATTGTTTCTACGACATAACACCCCTCTCTTAGTAACATCTCGGTAACATCTGTAGGTGCCATGATAGCCACCAAATGATTTTAAGGTGTTGTCACATTAGAGAGAAAGAAATAACACCCCTCTCTCATTAACATTGTGTAAGTGCCACAAGAGCCATCGAATTACCTTAAGGTACTGTCACATTAGAGAGAGTTGGCTGAAATGTTTGTTGACTATATTAATGCTCATTAAACCTCATAATTTAAGATCAAATAAAAAAAGATGGTAGAGATGATCTGTGCAAATTCCTTACTGAAGAACAACCCCAAAAATATTTACGTACTTAAGGGCCAAGCAAATAAGGGGGAGTTGGGTAGTGAACATTAACGTTGATAAGCTAATTTGATAGTTAAGTTCACTTTGAGTTAGCTTCATAATTACTTCTAGTAAAAGGATTTCAATTTGATTTGGTAAAATCAAACAACCTTCCCTGAATTAACACTTAGATTATGAAAGTGAGTCAATGTGAGAAGTTGTTCCCAGGGAAATAGCTTGTTACTTGTATATGAAATTATTTCGATCTTGACTGAATCCCCTTCATTTCAACTTGGTTTTTTAAGATAAATATATGCATGTGACCAATATATAGAAACATTAAACAACAAATAGAGAATAATAACAAGAGATCAATATATAACAACATCAACAATAGATAAAGAATAATAAGGAGAGATAACAAACAAAACACTATCAAACACAATGATCTTTTATCAAATTAAGCTTCTTATTGCGTGAGTTTATCTCCATCTTTAATTATAAATACATAATTTTTACAGGGAGGATGAACTAGTATGGAAAAAGGACCCTCTAGGCTCCTACACTCCAAAATCTGGCTACATAGCTCTGAATATAGACCTAATTCAACAAAATCCCAAATGGTGGT
>ML844036.1:24965-35697 GCA_009831015.1 Picea engelmannii | reverse complement strand
TGTCATATTGGAAAGAAGTCTTGTTTACTATGATTAGCTGTTGCACTTGAAAAGGTCTTCAATACTATTTGCTTCAGATTTCTCAATATGGATCTGCTGATATATTTGGAAGAATATAGGCTTCTCTGTTTTGGTTTAATCATCCTTTGAGTTCTGTTGTAGATCTTCTTAGAGAGCTTTGATATCACTGCTTGTGACCTGAGTTCTTTTGTCTCTCTTTGTGTTGAGCATTCTCTTATAAGCACTTGCACAAATCTCTGCTGTCCTATGTAAGAGGATTGGAATATAACTATTAAGGTAGGGTTTTGTCTCACTGTTAGAGATTGTTTAAGATCAGAGTTCTATTCTACTCTACATGCTGTTCTGTACATCAGATCTAAAGGAGTTCTTGCTTTGAAATTTTAAAAGAAACTACTGTTTTCTTCTTACCCTAAAATTCTAACAATTTCGGTAGCTAACTTGCTTAGATAGGTCACCTAAAGTCTTTAAATTTTCTGGTTCTTGTATGCACGAAATCTTTGCCTAAAAACAAAGATTTCATAACATTTTCTGAGTGTGTTGCAGCTCAAATCAGCAAGCAATAGCTTGCTGATTTTTGGAGATTCTCGCCAGGACAAGGGGGCACTCTGCCCATTTTCATGCACAACACACCCTCAAGCAACTCCTCTCATTGTGGTAAACGCTTATCTTCTCTTTCTATATTCTAAATCACTGTAAAGCAAGCCCAAAGGAGTTGTACCCAAGTGGCTTGCATTCTTTCCCTTTCTGTCTTATTTTCGCAAGCTCTAGATTAGATCTCTTTCGTTTATTTTCATGCTTAGTTTAGCTAGATTAGTTATGGTTTCTACATGCATGCTTACGTAAAATAATCTAGAGTAGTTCTCATAACATATGCTAGCTTAGAGCCCATGGAGGCATCGTGGATATTTTGCTTTCGGTTTATCTTACCTTGCATGCAGTCTTTAATTTCGTAAACATATCACACATGCAAGCGCTAATCGGTTAATTAACTTTTTGGTTCTGTCTTTTACTTTACATGCAAGCAGCTATTTCTTAAATTTTCCATCTTACGTACATGCATGCAAGTATTGATATCTTAAGGGCTTAATCAACCTTTTACAATTCTGCAAGTTACTTTCAATTCTCAAACTTCACTTTTGC
The DNA here is from genome assembly GCA_009831015.1 of Picea engelmannii. Taxonomy (NCBI): domain Eukaryota; kingdom Viridiplantae; phylum Streptophyta; class Pinopsida; order Pinales; family Pinaceae; genus Picea; species Picea engelmannii. The sequence continues at coordinate 34,536 of ML844036.1, read as the reverse complement.
AATATAACATTTAAGAACTCGTTTGGCAACTTCATTGTTAAAGGGCTTAAGCCTTCACGTATTTCAATTTTCAATACTTTGGCAATGTTGTTGAGCAAGCTACAAACACTCAATCACACATCACTATTGTTTAGCTCATAGATCTAAAATTCATTAATTAGACTTAAAAGGACATCTTAACTCACCATCTTCGCCACTTAAAAACTAGGGTTTTGAGGAAAGCCACGAAAATTTTCCGGAGTACTAGGCCTTAGGGTTGACCTGTAAAGCTAGGGTAGGCCTCGTTGCCTCACTTCTTGAGCATCCAGCAACCACTTGGTAATAGGGGGAGGAGAGTTTTGGGTTGACATCTAGATAGGGCTAAAATTAATCTCACACTGAACCACTTAATTTAATTTTCAGGCTACAACACCAAGCAATACAGTTACACACTTGCAAGTTCACTGATCTCACTGTCTCTCATTTTACATTCATTTGCAAGTTAAATTATGTGTTGTGGAATTATCGTTTAAGTGGTTATATCTCTTCATCTGGAGAACTTTACTTTCAAATTTTTTATTCATTTATCTCGTGGTGTGATCCTTCAAGAAGTGCGCATCCACCTGGAGGCATTCTCTTGATTGGGTCTTGAGTGCTTTGCGTCTCTTGGCCATTGAAAAGCAGTCCAACGGAGCTCTATCTGTTGTGATAATGCTTGGCTTCATGTGTTGATCTCTTTATCTTATGTATCTTTAATTCCTGCACATGTGAGCAAACTTGTGAGTATATTGTATATCTTGTATCTAGTCTTAATCTGTATATCTGATTTATTCTTTTGTATCTAATTGTATATGTCTTATTGTAATACTTTGTAACTTATCTTGTAATGAACACTCCCCCTAACTTAGTTGACCCCATTGCCCAATCTTAGGCACTAGTCTTAGTTGCCCTAGGAAAAGCTCTGACTCTCATACTTAGATAGTTGCATCTTGCATTTGTTGATTGACATCTTAGGCTAGATTCCCCCTGACCTTTTAACCAATTAAAACCAACTCCTAGAACATTAAGTATTAACCTCATCTAGTAACTAGGGTCTACCCCCCTTGGCTTCCCTAGGAGTTAGCCTAGACGGAAGAGGTTCAAGTCAAAGTGACAGCGTGGACTTTGAACCTAGGCATTGTGCCTCCGAGGACACACTAAGTGAGCAGGACTTAGCTCACGTTTGCAAGTGTGTATAAGGACGGCAACAGAGACCATCCCCGTCCTATCACCTTCCGTTGCCCTCCTCAATCCCCATTTTAGATGGTGAAGATGGTGGTCTAAGGTACCCTATTAAGTCTATTAAGTTAATATATCAATTAGGTAGACTTTTAGGTGTATTTTAGAGTGTTTTGCTGATTTTATGATGCCTTTAAAGTGTGATTTAATGCTATGGCCGAAACTCACTTCAGCTTAAATGTGTGTTGCTTAAGCTTATGAAATTAGGAGCATGAACACATGAAAAGCATCAAAAGATGATGGCTAAAACAAGTAGTAGTTTATCACATGCACTAGATCATTAACATGTAGCTTACTATGTAAAGAAAGTAAATCACAAGGGCAAGAACAACTTGCCAATAAGAAAAGGAAGATGAGCACACTTATCTTATGTTGATTTAAAGCATTAAGTGTGAGAAAGAAGATTTAAGTGTTTGCCTACACTATCAACTTAACCATTGAGCATTTGGCAAATGGCCTTAAAAGATCAAAGCTTGAAAGAGAAAAACCATTCATTTAACTATTGAAGCATTTGAACATTTAAAATATTAGATTTAAGCATGTGAAAGAAATATCAATCCTTAAGAAGCTTAAGCATGCAAGTAAATCTAGTTAGGTTGATTATGTCCAATAGGCTTAAACTAAGGATTAAGGTGTGTAAGATCTAGATCTAGAGTATTTTAAATCATTAAGCACTTAGATCAACAACACATATTAAACCCTGGCCTTACCACTTGGGGTATTCCTCTCCCAATAGGTAGGCAATTATTAAATCCACTTAACTTAGAAATAACTTGAGAAAAGGAGAGAAGCAAGCAAACGAGAGAGATTAGCTAAGGAAAGAGACAAGCAAACCAACCAAGCAAAACCCTTATCCCCACGTCTTAGGTTTGGGAGATGCCCTTTCATCTACCAAACCTTACGTCCTAGCTCAAGAAGTGCCAAAAATTCAAAGAAATGCAAGATCTACACTAAAATCAAGCTACCCCAAGGCTCACACGTGGGAGGAGGCCGTACCAATCCTTCTCTCAAGCAAGTGAGCCACTAAATCGGCAAGAAAGAGGAAAACCTATGCACAAGAAAGCCCTAGAAATGAAAGAGAAGATTGAGAAATAGCCACCAATGTTTTTGGAGGGTTTTGAGTGTTGTGTGGATGTCTTTGGGTAGCCAAACCCCTCTCAACCAGATCTGAACCTGCAAAAACCAGCAAGATATACTTGCTGGAAATGCTACGCACAACAAGCAAAGTGAAGAAAAACTTTTGCTTTATAGGGCAAAAAATTTTCGCAAGAAAATTTTGATAAAAAATTGATTTAAATGACCAATCTTACTAAGTTAAACTAGCTGAAATATGTATGAAGTGAACAGCAATAAGTAGAAGAGTAAAGTTTGAGAAATATGGAGTTTATATATGTTTCAAGGGAAGACTCTTCCTTGAGGCATCCCCAATGAAACCCTTGAAGCTAAACCTGCAAAACTTGAGAGGTGATGTGCATACAAAAGATAATATATTGAATATACTAACAAGATGACATTTCAATCCTATCTAACAAATCAACATGTCTAGATCTACAAGAACATGCATTGATAGATCTACCCAAGTAACACTTTACCTAAGATCCAATGTGTGCAATCACCAACCAAATCAATACAAACTTACCTCATATGTGTGGCAAGAACAAGAACATGCATAACTCTTCCAATTATCCTCCAAAGCTTCTCTTTATTACCCAAGAAAATGGATCTTGGAGAAAACTTACTCCAAAACCCTAAGAGCCAAAGAATGGAAATGATGGAAAAAGAGAGAGAGAGTGAGTGAGAAATCAAGTAGCATAACAATAGCTCAAGATATGGTAAGTTGGAAGAGAGAAAAGGGGTCTATTTATACTTGGAGAGGCAAACCTACCTCTCTTGGATCAATGCCAAGTGTCCACCACCAAGCACAAGATGAGATCCCAAGGCTAGGGCACACCATCTAGGGTTTAGATCATAGATCTAGGGTGTAGATGAGTGTGGAAGGTGTTGGGATCACACAAAGGCAAGTCGAAGGCTAGGGATACGTGCCAAGGGAGATGAAGAGGCCCCAATTAAAATAAAAACGATTTTTCTAGAAGATCTTCTAGAAGGGGGGCGTAACTCCTCTTGGAGGGCGTAACTTTTGGGGATGAGGAAAGGATTAGAGTGGAGTGAATGAGGGAAGGGTGTTGGGATCACACAAAGGTGAGACGTGAGGGGTAAAGGGAGACGAATCACATGGGAGAGGGACCCCCACACACCAAACACCAAGTTATAACATTGCCTCACCAAGGGAAGACGTCAATCCCCCTAGGGGGCGTAAGTTTTTGAGTGATGTGAGGGGGTGAGGGTATAGAAAAGGTTAAATCAAGGTTGGGTGGGTAGGAAAAGCTTAGGGAGTCTCTCTCTAACCTTTATCCATCATTTAACATCCTTTTAACTCATTATTACAATTTTACAATTTTGCCATGTTTGGACTTTAGCAATTAAAATTGTTGTTTTTTACTAACTGACACTCTGGGTGGACAAACCCATAGCAAAAGTTGTCCAACTGAGCTAAAACTTGGTCTACGGATGTAGGGGGTGTTAATATTATGGTAACTTCGGGAGGTATGAACCTCTATGATGACCTATGACGAGACTAGAATCCCCCGGAAGGGAGCAAAGAATTGAAGGAAACCCTAGACAGGTTGTCGGCTGAACAAATATATTTATATTGAATTTATTGATGCCCAGAAGAAGAAGTCGGCCCAGTTAGACTGGCCAGGTCGGCCCCAGTTAGACTGGCCAGTCCACTATAAATACAGGGCGCCAGTCTCATTATTTGTCATCTCAGCAGTTGCAGTGAGAGCAATATCTGCGCAGGCAGTTGCAGGCAGCAGCAGTTTGGTGTGCAAGTTTCTGGGAGAGCTGGGAAAGTGGTGCGCTAGCTTTTGGGTGGGATTATTTGTTCAGTTTGGTTTCTATTCTTTTGCTTGGTGCATTTAGCCTCTCTTGGCTATTGATTGCAGCCAAAATTCTCTTCTCGGTCAAGGTCAAGGTGCTCGGAGGGTGGCTTAAGGCCTGTGGTTGGGTGACAAGGGTATCGTCAATGGTTAAACGAGCACAATCCTCTATATTCTAACAGGGGGTGCTATTCCATTTCTTTTGAGCACAAATACCCCTATCAAAAGTCCAAAGACCTAGTTTTTTACAAATTTTGCTCAAAAATAATTAATTAATTAAATAATTAAACCTCCAAACTTAGGGAAATTTAATTAAAAATCAATTAATTAAAAAAAACTAATTTAGACTTGATGGAATTCCGCGAGACTCTCTAAGATGTCTTGCATGGTCATTTACAACGATTCCCTACAATAGTTACCAAAAGATAAGCCCACTAGAACGTCGTTCACCACTTTGGAGGAATTATTGCAAGTGTGAGGGAAAAACTCAAGGAAAATCAATAAGGCTGAAAAGCCCAATTGATAACCTAAGGATAAAAACCCCTCGGTGAAAGGAACTCTCCCAGTGAACCGATCCCAAGGTAACTGACCTAGACATGACCCATGCAGACCTATTACATTATTAACTGACGCAGGGGTGTGGAAATTCCAGTTACAAAAAGAAGTGTTGGGGCCAAACAATGCCCTGTAGAACCAAAAGTCTTCAACAAATTTGCGCCTGATGATGCATCTCTTCATGGCACATGGAGTTGACCACCTATGTTGGAAAGGCGGTCAACAAACCCCATGATTCCGGGAACGGGTGAAGAATACCGAGAGGGTCGAGGACATTTTGGGGACGAGTACGTCCAATACCGCAGAGGTCATAGCTGAGACCAGAGAGACAGGAGCAGAAGCGACTATACTCCCTTACACACTCAGTCCGATATAGAGCCAAAGCTAAAGGACAGAGAGCATATCAACTTTGACACAAAGGCAGAGATAGAGAGGACTATGGGTGACAGGCGTGAGACACCAGAGGGCAGGGGGAAAGGCCCCGAGACACATGTTGACAATACGCAGGCCATGTTGAATGACTTAGCTAGAGGACAGAGGGACATGATGCATGTCATACAACAAATGGCCATCAGTACACAGATGATCCATCATAGCATGAGCACTATAGGTGCCAATGCCGCAGGAGGAGCGAGTGGTTCAGGAGGACACCAAGGAGGTGGGGCTAGTGGCTCTAGTGGATCTTAGGGCGGAGCTAGTACACACCTTTCACCAATCCGAGCCTGCACATCATCTGGGAGGATTCCCCGACCTTTATACCCACAGTTCCAGGGAGGACAGCCATTGGGACAGCCAGGGCATGCAGGAGGACAGCCAGGGCAGGGACAGGTAGTGCCACATGATCCATTCGAGGAGTACAGGAGAGACTACTTGGCACTAGGACCAGATTTCCATGCAGACATGAGTTTGCAAGACTATTGTTCGATCTGATATCAAAACAGACCCCGAGAGGCACAGAGGGGCAATGGGCAAACTCACAACATCGATTTCATCAAGAAAGTGGGAAAGTTCAACATTCCTACTTTCGACGGATTGTCCAAATGCTCAGCTTGGGCATGGGTACAGAAGCTTGATACATACTTCAAGCTTAACATGATGACAGAGTCTGAGGCTATCATTTTCGCCACTTTGCACTTGGATGGCGAGGCCCACGAGTGGTGGTACCATGGGCTGGTGACCTTAGTTCACAGCCGCATTACTTCATACTTAGAGTTCACAGAGAGGTTGATGGAGAGATTTGACAGGAGAGATCCAGAGCTCCATTTCAGGGACCTTACGCAATTGAGACAGACAGGATCAGTCGAGACCTTCATCACAGAGTTCCAGCGGAAGGCATTGGTTGTATCCAACATATCAAAGCACAGACTGGTGATGTTGTTCACCGAGGCATTGATAGAGCCATTGAGAGGTTGGGTTAAGGCTTTTAAGCCTCACACCCTACAGGAGGACATTGTGCGCACGAGAGACATGGGGGACTCAGCACTGAAACCCAAACCCGTTGTGCCATAAGAGGACCAGGATAGGAAACCAATCCAGAGGGAATGGAAGGGTAAGCCCAAATTGGACGATGACACCAGACGGGAATTGATGAGGAAGAAGCTATGCTTCTCTCGCAGAGACCCTTGGGTTCCAAGCCACAGGTGCATGGGCAAGGGAGAGATCCATTACATTGAGGTTGTCGCAAACAGTGATGAGGAGGAATAGGGCGGGCAGGCACAGGACAGTGAGTCCACTAGCTCAGAGGAGGAGCCATTGCATGAGGAGCAACCTCCAAGGAGACCACCGACACCGGGAGGGGCACAGCCACCAGTAAAGCCACAACCTCACAAAGAGGTTAATAGACGAGCACCAGCAAAGGGAGTCATAGCGACCCTTTCTAGAGTCCCTTGGTATGACACCCTCGAGATCAGAGGGATTGTTTAGGGACAGTGGGCCATTGCCTTGGTAGATGGTGGGGCAACCCACAACTTCATTGACGCAGTGTGGGTATCTAGGCGAGCACTACAGAGAGAGGAGTTTGAGGGGTTTGAGGTTGCAGTGGCAGATGGCCACACAGTGGGGTGTTTGGACAGAGTTCCAGACTTGGAGGTGAAGTTAGGTAACTTCACCATGACAGATACATTCTATGTAGTTCACCTAGCTGACACAGATGTGGTGTTGGGAGTCCAATGGTTGATCACCTTGGGCAAGATTTCTATCAACTACCAAACCCTTGAGATGGGATTCAGAGACAGTAAGGTGAAGAAGATTGTATTGAGGGGTATGTCGACAGGGACACCTAGGACAGTGTCAGCGAAGAGGATGGAGAGGATCTTCCAGCATGGGGAAGCAGCAGATGCATCATCTAGGAGCCCAACAGCTTGTTCCTTGAGGGAGATTTCAGTAGATTGGAAATCCCACTTATTAGTGGAGTATTCCAAGAACAAGTTTGCTTGTGAGATATTGGAGGGGCAGGTACAAGACGACAGGTACAGAGTCATGGACGACGTCATCTTCTACAAAGACCGAGTCTACCTAGTACCAGGATCAGGTCTCAAGGAGAAGATTTTGGTTGCAATACATGACTCCCCACTAGCAGACCATCAAGGGTTTTTTGAAACCTACAGGCAGGTCAAAGAGAGATTCTCTTGGAACGATCTCAAACAGGATGTGATGAGGCATATCAGTGAGTGTGTGACTTGTCAGCAGAACAAGTCAGAGATGACTCTTCCAGCAGGGTTACTTCAGCCACTTCCCACTCTAGAGCAGACATGGGAAAGCTCATCCTTGGACTTCATTACAGACCTTTCGAAGGCTCGGGGTAAGGACGACATACCTGTAGGGATCGACATATTGACCAACTTGGAGAGTTTTCTCGCGATTCTTACAGACTACAACGCAGTGCAGAGGGCAGAGTTGTTCTTCAGAGAGACCTTCAGACTTCACAGGTTGCCACAGAATAGACTCAATGACAGGGGAAGTCGATTCAACACTTCAGAGGAGCTTCCACCCTTGTATGAGGAGGGGTAGTTGGAGTTGGTTCCTGAGAAGGTACTAGAGTTCTGAGAGAGGAGGTTGAGGAGCAAGGACAACCAGGAGAGTTTGGATGGAGGAGAGGTCTTCTAGTAGAGGATGCTACCTGAGAGAGCGAGTAGATTTTGCAGCACCTTGGATTGGTATTGCTTGAGGACAAGCAATCTCAGAAAGGGAGGATTGTAATGTCCCTTTCCGAGTAGGATCTCCAAAGAGGAGGGCTAAGTAGTCTAAACAGCCCCGTTAGACTATAGCTAGGGCCATACAGGGGTAAACAGAATTACTAAAGGTCACTTCAACCAAGGGTGTTATAATTCGAAAGTGACATTGAGTTAAAAGTGACTAAAAGCGCTTTTAGGCCAACTTAAGCTAAAAATAGAACAGATGAGCTAAAAATAGAGTCAACGGCGAATTAGGGTTTCGGGCGGCTATAAGAGAAGGTAAAGCGACCTAATTCATTATTATGCAGATTTTGACTTGTCATTGAGGAGAGAGGCGCATCTCAGGAGAGATACTTCAGTGGATTCCAGGAGGAATACACCAGTGGTTGATTTCGTTGTTGAGAAACACACCCTAGTCACCGGGGAGATCACACAGGTCTTCCATCAATCTTCAGCAGCAGTTTCACGGGTTCCAGCAGCAAAAGCGTACTTATTGAGGTGAGGGCGCAGCTTCTGAGGAGGTTTAGAGTCGACTTGTCCCAGCCAGGGAGAATCCATAGATTCCCTTCCGACCCAGTTGAGAGGAAGGCAAGGCGCATCTATTGCCCGATTTCTTGTCAGATTCCGACGAAGGAATCATCTGGGGCACATTTTCCAATCATTGAGGTTGCGGCACTTGGGGAGGACACATTTGGGGTTCTCGAGCGATCATCAGATCAGATCCAGGGAAATCCTTCCAACCCATTTCATAGTAGGCCAAGGAGATCAGTTTGAGACACATATCAGCCGATATCAACGGTGGAATCACTGGGGCGTAGTTTTCCAGTAGCAGAGGGGGCACATTTCCCCAGGGGGGATCCATCCGGGGTCCAGACATACCGGCAAAGGACCGGATAGTCATTGTTGTTGTCCTTATACGCACTTGCAAACGTGAGCTAAGTCCTGCTCACTTAGTGTGTCCTCGGAGGCACAATGCCTAGGTTCAAAGTCCATGCTATCACTTTGACTTGAACCTCTTCCGTCTAGGCTAACTCCTAGGGAAGCCAAGGGGGGTAGACCCTAGTTACTAGATGAGATTAAGAGTTTTAATGTTCTAGGAGTTGGTTTTAATTGGTTAAAAGGTCAAGGGGAATCTAGCCTAAGATGTCAATCAGCAAATGCAAGATGCAACTGTCTAAGTATGAGAGTCAGACCTTTTCCTAGGGCAACTAAGACTAGTGCCTAAGATTGGGCAATGGGGTCAACTATGTTAGGGGAATGTTCGTTACAAGATAGGTTACAAAGTATTACAATAAGACAGATACAATTAGATACAAAAGAATATATCAGATATACAGATTAAGACTAGATACAAGATAGACAATATACTAACAAGTTTACTTGCATGTGCAGGAATTAAAGATACTCAAGATAAACAAATCATCAACACATGAAGCCAAGCATGCTCACAACAGATAGAGTTCCGTTGGACTGCTTTTCAATGGCCAAGGGACGCAAAGCACTCAAGACCCAATCAAGAGAATGCCTCCAGGTGGATGCGCACTTCTTGAAGGATCACACCACAGATACAGGAACAAAATAAAGATGAAAGATTTGAAAGTAAAGTGCTCCAGATGAAGAGATATAACCACTTAAGTAATAATTCTA
>ML844034.1:0-11636 GCA_009831015.1 Picea engelmannii | reverse complement strand
TCAAGGCTCTAGTACCCATCCCTAATGCATAAAACCTTATAATGGAATCAACATACCACTGTAATGATAATGATATCTTATACAGGGCATGTTTTGTGGTTTGTGGCCTTGTCCATGGCCCTTGTAGGTCCCCGAAAGATTCATTTAGAGCCTAAGGTATTTATTGTCCTCTCATGCACATTATCAAGGCATTGAGACCTATCCCCATTATCCAAGGAATTATAGGAGAAACCATGTTCCACTTGGAGGATGTGGTAATATTAATATTAAAATTGTAGCCTAAAATAATTTTTTAATTTTTTTTTTTAAATAAATATTGTCCGTCGCCCTTTCGACGACCATAATACACCTGCGAAGGATTTGTTATATAAACAAAAAAAGTGATCGTCGCAAGTGAGACAACAACTTAAATTGTTGCAACAGATTTTCTATATAAACAAAAAAAAATGTCGTCGCACGTGCGACAACTACTGAAATTGTTGCAACACATTTGTTATATAAACAACGAAAGTTGTCGTTGGAAAGGTTGTCGCCAGTGTGACGACAACTTAAATCGTTGCGACGCATTTTCTATATAAACAACAAAAGTTGTCGTCGCAAGTGCGACGACAATTTAAATTGTTGTGACGTAGTTGCTACATAAACAAACAAAAAAATTGTCGTCTCAAGTGCGACGACAACTTAAATTGATGCAACACATTTGCCACATAAGCAAGGAAATATGTCGTCGCAATTGAGACGAAATGTTGGTTTCACTTAGTTTTCCTATATTGTCGTATTTGCGACGATATTTCTTTTTTTGTTGCAATTATGAGAAGTTCCCTAGGGTCGTCGCTCTTGCGACGGTAGTTCAAGTTCGTCGCAGTTTCCATGTGACATAAAATGATGTTTCAAAGACTCAAGATTCGTTGCAATATCCACGACATAACGTCGCAAGAGCGTCGAAATAGTTGTCGCAAAATGAGCCAAATTTTCTAGTGATAAAAGAGATGGGAATGATTTGATGTTTGGGAACATAGTTTGCTTGAGCCTTGCACTGGAGCCAAAAGTTATTGTAATGTTCCATTTTGACCTAGGCAGTTAAATTCTGTTATGACCTATTTTGTATTTCTCTACTTATAGTCTATTGAACTAAATTAGAATGATAGAACTATGTTATACAAACATATGGACCTACTTATTTGTAGAAGTTATGTATAGTTTATTGTTCATGTTATTAATGATGGTCATTGTGTGATTTACTTCCATCATGCGCATTTAAATGAAAGATTGTGGTACGTAGGTACCAGTTTAAATTGTATGTTGAAATGAATCAATAGGTACCATGCACATGGTAAATAAACTATCTTGTTTACATTGTTCATTGGTGAGTAACATGGAAATCACATATAGATAGTTATATGGTTATGTATGACCTTGTGTTTTGGTAAACTAATATACATGTTAAATGGTTTAAATGATATCTAGATAAGTGTGATACTAAAGTGATGTAGATGTCGTGGACATTGAAAGAGGAATGGCATTCTATGAAACATGTATTCGTTAATTAAATATTGATACAATACATTGTTATAATATGTGGGCAAGTGTAGGTTTTATAGGAAGAACAGTTTCCCAAATTGGTCATTTGATAATGTGGATCTAAATCCACAATAATAGTTCAGTATGGTCCTAATAGTCATGGGAAGGTTTATGTTAAGCCAAACTCCCTTAGGTGTGTGATGGCTACTATCAATTGCCTAATGGGGAAGCTTGGTAGATATAATTGACATTTATTCTTATATGTATAGCCTTGTCTAGACTAGTAGAAGTAGGGTAACCAAATGTTATGCTCCTATAGGAATTTATGGGCCGCCCTACCAACATCCCCCTAGATTTCCCCTCTTCACTAAGTTCTTAAAAAATCCACCCAGGAAAAGTAGACTCTAACAGATATTTTACCTTACTAGCCTCCATAATTGTTTCCTAAATCAAAATCACCTTTGTGTTATTCATTTCTATAATTCTCTTGAGAGAGTTTATTTTATAGGTACTCCCTAGGCATCCTATGTTATAGGGGAGAAAAAACATTTTGAAGCCTTGGAGTGGGATTTGCTTGCTCCAAGGGCCCCGTGAATAGTAATTCGTTTGCTTGATAAAAAAATTCAATCTGCTTGTTTCTTTGTTTTGGAAACATAAGATTTCCTACCAAGACTAGCCTAGCCTTCACATGTCCATGCCTATTCTATTAGAATATGATGGATGTGCTCGTTTAACCATATACAATATCACTATTGTCACCCAATCATAGGCTGAAGCCACCCCCGAGCACCTTAACCTTGACAGAGAATCATTCTAGAAGAAACCCCTAGGCTAGATAGCCAAACAAGATAGCACACCTCTCTCTCCAAGGATAGCACACCAAAAAAGATCTGGTTAGAGAGTCCAAACCATAACCAAGAGAGAGTCCAAGACAAAACCGAAATCTGCTAGTTGCAGTAGCTGCAATGGCTACTCTCCTCCAAACTTGTGCACAAACTGGCCAACTGTAGTGCGCACAAGTGATGCTTCTGAGAATGCCTGCCAGAATGAAGACCGGCCTCCTGTATTTATAATAAAACTAGAAAACTGCCTGGGCCGACTTCTCATTATGGGTGCCTATTTGCTTAGTATATAATATTTCCTTTAGCCGAATTCTTCTCTTGCGGGCTAATAACCTAATACAAATTATCCTCTTGAGCAGACTTGTCTTCTAGGGTTATTAGCCATCTAATTAGGGTTTCTTCTTGCTTCCTGGAATATTTTATTCTCGTCAAGTTTACACATGGAGGTAAATACTTCCCGTAACTACCATAATATCAACACTCCCTCCTAGCTAGGGAGGTATTTGAAGGTAATGGTATTGAGCACAAACATATCATTTACCCGATAGCATCAACATAGTCGTATAGATAATCTCATGACTAGATCATCAGCACCATCATCACTATCAGTTTCATCAGTTGCATCATTTCTCGAAACCATACTCCATCTGAGTAATCAGACATGATGTTGGATAAGTCACTTACTCCACAGAGTGACACAAGATCCATTCTTCTAATCCGGACATATGTCCTAGAAGAATAAATGTTCTGAACCATTTTCCATCTGGGAAATCTTTGTCCATTGATCATCCATCTAGATGATAATCATTTTCAACACTACTGATAGTCTTCAAGGCAATCGGAACAATGTTATTCAATAGAACACAATTGTGTCTATCCATAGTTACTACAACACTTTTACACTCTCTATTCAACTTCTAGGTTTGTTTCGCAGCATTAGAGAATTGACTGTCCAATCCTACAACCAAGGCCCTACACCTATACTATTGTTGGTTTTCTATCAAAGAAAAGAGTCTAGTTCATTTTTATTAAGCGTTGCGGCCAATGCGGAAGCGAGAAAAAGAGAATATCAGGGGATACGAGTAGGAAAGAGTAGGAAAGAGTGGGAAAGAGAGCCTAAGAGGTTGGACAAGATTGGCAGCTCCTCGATAGGGTCACGCTAGCAAATCCCAACATTACAGCATACCTCTAAGGTCTACAAACTAGAAGAGCGTACACAACTACAATCAAGTGGTACACTGCCACACCAAGTAGCACACAGATACTTGATAAGTGACATATAGTCACAATCAGTGGAACACATCCACTACAGTAGTATACATCTACTGTCCGGAGACATACATTCTCCATAATAGTCATATCATCAACCTACACAAAAAAACATTGTTATGATATAAACTGAATCATCTGGGCCATTCTTCCACTCACACATGTGAGATCTTGGAAGAGCATCTTCCCTAAGAAGGTAAAACATCAACGATGGGTTATCTGGACTATTCTTCTCAAGCAAGGAAGAATATCTGTCTCGATTTCTGAGCCTGGACCATTCACCTATCTAGGCCATTCCTCCGGCACTAAACAAAGTGCAACCTGGAGAGAATGAGTTTTCCCTAGGGAATGTGTGTCCCTGATTGCTGAACCTGGACCATTCGCCTATCTGGAACATTCCTTCGGCACTAAACAAAGTGCAACCTGGAGAGAATGAATCTGCCCTAGGGAATGATTGTCCTGCACCAACCTCCAAAACGGGCCATTCTTCGAAATTTCTCACAATTGTGAGCTTCAAAAGAATGACTGTCCGGCGACGCGGACCAGTCTTCTTGACCACTACTGAGAGTGACCATCAAGAAGAGAGACTGTACTAGACCATTCTCCATGTTAACCAAAAGGAGAATTGTTGTCTATGGTACATCAGCAATCCATCGAACCATTTTCATTACGAAAATGACCGTTCGATCTGGACCATTTTCCGAACTGGAAAATGTCTGTCCGTTAGAAATATCAAACCACTTTCCGAACTAGAAAGGAACTGCTCATCCTAAACCATTTTTCGAACTGAAAAATGATTGTCCATAAATCAATAACATGTCAGTGCTCCCTCCCAACCTGGGAGTCATCTTTTCCTTTTTCAATAAGGAATCTGTCTCCACGAGCTCCATCTTGAGTACACAAACTCTTTCATCTTGGATAGAGGCTTTACCAAAATGTTTTCTTATCTGCTCATCTGTGGAGATATATATTGGGGAACCATTTCTCCTTTATAGAATTTATCATGGAGAATGTAATGCTTGATCTCAATGTATTTTGGTCTTGTTGGAACACTGGTTTTCTAAAGGCTTCATATAGCTCTGATCATCATAGTTGAATTCATCTCTTTTGTTTTCTGCTAGCTCATAACATCATGGCAAGGTTCAAACTTGGAACATATCCAAGTGGTACTTCTTTTGTCATCATGAAAGCTTTGTTATAGATTGGCAATCCATCATCCTTGAGTTCTGAGTAACCATTCTGATACAGTATCTTTTTTATAGAAGGTTTTTCACCACGCTTTTGTTGTGCATTGGAGGCTTTGCACCAAGTTGTTTGAATCCATACGAGACCTTCTTCCATTTTCATACAAGATTCTCTTCCTGGTGTACCTCAAAGCCTTGAGGTTGTTCTACATACGTTATTTGTTCTGGAGAACATTCTTTGCATTCATCTGATGTAAACTCCCACCCATGGATGTTGCGGACGATATAATGGCTCATGTAGAGGTATGTCTGGTTTACTGGAACAAGCAATCATCATGGTCTTCTCCCTCCATATGGGATAACCTATAGTTTTGGATCTCGCAATGCTTTCATTCATAAGTATTCCATACACTATTCTTCATCACAACTTTCAGTTCCTCTTCTTGATTGCTTTTAGTGAGTTCATATCAGGCTAGTAGTCTTATGATTCTCAATACAATGGTTGGTTGTTCTGGTTTTTCTTTCTTTCTTGGAATCTTCATGTTCTTCCTCGTGTTTCTTTTTAGCTCTTGGGTCCATGGAATTTTCTATAGATTCCATGCCCTGAAGATTCCAACTTCTTCCTTTCATCATAGGATCATGGATGTGGATGGACAACCAGGGATACTTCAAGGCTTCTTTTCGAAGAAGACTTCTTATAAATTCAAACTGAACATGTGTTTCTTTTCATGGTTTCTACCATTGATAGGAACATGGATAGATACTTCATCATCTTCAATGGATCATATTATTTAAGATTAGCTCCCTCCTAATCCTTGCTTTATGCATGAATGCATGCTCTTCTTTGGAATTTTGTAATCAACTCCCTCCAACTAAGAGAGACCACGCTTCTGTCTGCATCCTTATTGTCTTCTACAAAGTGTCATGAGTCCTCTTCCAATTTCCTCTTGATTGCTTACTTCTTTCTATCTTTACTTCTTCTAGGTTTCTTCAAGATTGATTCTGATTTCGGCTTATCTTGCAGTTGTTACTTATATAATAGCTTCCACATGAATTGTTACCAGGGGTTGTCGATGTACTTCATCCTTTCATGTGGATTTCCTGACTTGTAGTCATTGTGATAGCAATCCTTATCTTGTTGTTCTTCCATAGGTATAGTTTCTCTTTGAACATGTTATCTTCTAAGAAATGGATATGCAAGATATGTACAGAAAACATGGTATGTACAAGAACTATGAAGAGTATTGTTACCTTGTCTTAGAAGAAGAAGTTTGTTTCATCATGCTTAGTTTTCTTTGAAGGTTCCTTTTCTTCGACAACTGATGCTTCGTGTGTCTCCTTCCTTTTCTTTAGCTCGGGACAATGATTCTTGTAGTGACCATATTTTCGACAGTTGAAGCATTGTATTTCTGACATATCTTTCTCTTGATTCGGCTTCTTCCTTGAGCCAAACTTCCTTTTGTTCCTGGAATTATTGAATCTTGTTGTGAAGGCTTGATCATCGTATTTCTTTTGAGGTTTCTCTTTTGCATTAATCCTTGATTCTTCTTGTGCACAGCAAGTCCAAAGTTCTTCAAATGTAGGATACGCATTCCTTGTGTTCATGCTTGCAACAAATGCATCCCATGTCTTGGGAAGACCATTGAGTACTATATTTACCAGTTCCTTCTCTGAGATGATCTCTTTAATAGCTCGTAGTTGATCTCTTAACTGAGAGATCCTCACAAAGTATGATGTTATGTTGTCATCATCATTCATCTTCATGTCACGGAGCTCATTCTTCAGACTCATTACTTGTCCAATGTTTCTAACTGAGAAGAGGTTTGTTAGGGCATCATACATCTTCTTAGATGAGTCAAGATGGGAGATGTAGGGTATCAAGTGGTCTTTTATACAGTCCACTATGATACTCATGGCATTGATGTCACTGTCTTTGAACTTATCCATAACTGCAACGTTCTATGGTTCCTTCTCTTTTCCTTCTTCAAACTCTAGTTCCACGATCTTTCCTTTCACGACATACAGCACTTTATTCTTGGCAAGGATGAGGTCAATCCTTGTCTTCCACGCTCTGAAGTTAGAAGCCCCATTTAACTTGTTTTCTGACTTCATAGAGTAAGTCATGGTTGCCTTGACTTGGTCAACCCTAGATTTGAACAGAAACTCAAACTTGACGTCTTAGCTTGTTGAGAGTACCAAGAGATGCACTAGGCTAGGGCGCACTGGTCTATCCGGAAATTAGGTCAACCCCTTCACATAAGGGGCCTCAACGAGAGGATTAGGGTTTCTGCAGTTACACCTGCTAGTAACCCTAGCAGTAGTGCTTTTAGTAACTGCTCCTGCTAGAAACCCTAGCGGCAGTTCTTCAACGAGCTTAGTATCCTTATGGCTATGCTCCCTTCCAGTGCTTAGACTGAATGAAGGAGGTGTGGGCCCATAACCTGTTAGAATATGATGGATGGCCTCGTTTAACCATAGACAATATCACTATTTTCACCCAACCATAGGCCGAAGCCACCCTTGAGCACCTTAACCTTGACAGAGAATCATTCTGGAAGCAAAACCTAGGCTAGATAGCCAAACAAGATAGCACACCTCTCTCTCCAAGGATAGCGCACCAAACAAGAGCTGATCACAGAGTCCAAACCATAACCAAGAGAGAGTCCAAGAAAAAACCGAAATCTTCTAGCTACAACAGCAGCTCTCCTCCAAACTTGCGCACAAACTGGCCAATTGCAGTGCGCACAAGTGTTGCTTCTGCAGTTCTAAGAATGCCTGCCAGAATGAAGATTGGCCTCTTGTATTTATACTAAAACTGGCAAACTGCCTGGGCCAACTTCTCATTCTGGGTGTCTATTTACTTAGTCTATAATATTTCATTTAGCCGACTTCTTCTCTTGTGGGCTAATAACCTAATACAAATTATCCTCTTGAGCCAACTTGTCTTCTAGGGTTATTAGCAAGCTAATTAGGGTTTCTTCTTGCTTCCCGGAATATTATATTCTCGTCAATTTTACACGTGGAGGTAAATGCCTCCCGCAGCTACCATAATATCAACATATTCCTCTAGCTACGCCTTCCTTCTCCATTTCTATCCCTTTTTTGTTTGCAAATATTAAATGGTTTTTTTACTTTCAACATTGATAAAATATCCATTTGATGAGTATACAACATTGATACTATTTGTGGATTCTACCTCATTTTGGGGGATGTTCTTTTTCCCCCTCACAAGGTTGCCTCCTACTTTCCAATGAGGTTGTACTTCACGTGAGTTTACAACCTTTACACCCTTTCTAGAACACTAAATTTTATGAGGAAAATCCTGCCCTCGACAAAAAATCTCCACATCATTTAGTTCATGTTCATCAATGGTGTTTAATTCCATTAGTATAGGAGCCTCCAAGGAGGGCTTCTTCTTTTTCTTAATGGAATCCTTTGTGTTTAATACATCCACAAAGGTTAACGGATTCTAAGAAAAACTAGTTAAAACATCAGGGCCTTCAACTACTCTACTTTTTTGTTCTCTCAACCTCCATAACTATTCTTTTTTTGGGACTTGTGTATTGTTCTTTACCTCTAGCAATGTCTTGAAAAAAATTCAGCAATAACTAAAGTGGGCTCCTCACAGAATGGAATACCTTCCTACGAATAGGGTGTCTTCGAATTCTCCTTGTCGGCATCTCACTAGTTGAAAGATTGTTCCCTGACCTCCAAATTCTCTTCAATATTTATGTCACCAGACATATCCTTCTTGGAGCATGTACACTTAAGATGACCATACATATGACAAATAGAGCACCTGAAGGGAATCTTAACATAGTATATCCCCTGTTAGTAGGATCGATTCCCCACCTAAATATCAATACCTTTAGGAATCCCAGCACCCAAGTTCATTTCAACAGAAACCTTGGCCACAAAAATTCTATCAACGGATCGGGTTTGCTCACTATGTCCTTCATCTTCCCTAATTTATTACCAATCAAAGTGTTACTACTCAAAATCTTTCCTAGAAGGAAAAGTCCTAACCTTAGTGGGAGATCCTAAATGAAACTCTCAAGCAAGCCATCCAATGTCACTTAGGTGGCCTTATTGCTCACTTTAGACTATGGAAATCCTAGTCTAGAGGGGAACCCTAAAAGTCAGACAAGCTAGCTTCTTTGTAAATGTGCAAGTATTCTTGTAAGTTTGAATTTGACTTATAAAATTTTATCTAATAACCAATTTGCCTTGTATATAAGAGAACAGATTAAGCATGCAAACTGATTAACACAAGTGCACCAATAAATTATGAATCAAATGATCATCCAAACTACAAGTGTTTTGAAATGCTGAAAATGACTAAGAAAAGTACTGAGAATCTTAGTTAAACCATATTTGCTAAATGCCACAATGAGTTTTCAACAATTGAGTGTGAAAGAAAAAGTACTTTGAGTGAACAATGAGTTCTAACTTCTCAACAATTAAGTGTGAAAGAAAAAGTACTTTGAGTGAAGAATTGCTTCACAAATTATGTTGGAAAGTGAGGATATTTAACAAACTCTGTAGATGTGCTAGGCAGATTTACTTAATTGTACCATCAACATCAATCAAGTGAATATTCCATGTACCACAACATTTTCTCCTTAACAAATTGACAGTAAATGATCCAATAAATGTTTGTTCTAGAAAGTTGATTCCATTAACAATACCATTCATAAACCATGATAGAATATCATTATTATAAAATGATGATGCAGGAGTGATGTGCTGGTAAATTTTCTCACTTATGCTCACAGTTTAGTTTTCCAAAAAACATAATATAAACCATTCAAGATTGAGCTATGTTATTAATGTAGCAAAGGTGAGAAGTCATCCATGTGACTATGTTCAAAGCACATTAGCAGATTTAAATGTGTTATAGCAGAGCATTAGGTGTTTTGCATTAGCATGATAAAACATTCACCAAACAATCAGATCAACATATAGAGCACTTAACCAGTATCAATGAGATGATCAAATTCTGTTCATAAAACTTAGATTCAGCAGAGATTTACCACTAAAGATGATAGAGTCCAGCCAACCATAAAACTATGTGAAAATTCCAGAATTTATACTTCTTGTTATATCCTCAAACCATCAGATGAGATCCCAAGAGAAAAAACTCAGTCACTGTTTGATGCCACAGAAATTTTACAGCGTATAGTTTGAAATTATGATAAATTTTAAGCTGATTTAAAACAATTCATTCCAAAGTTTAGTGCAGCGTTTTAGCATAAAATATAGTTTAGATCACACATGTTACAAAGTGCTTCAAAGAAACCCTGCCAATGTATGTCAAACTTACTTATTAAACCCTTAGTGATGATTACCAGCAAATATTGAACCAGGAAAGGATTTAAACCATGAAATCTATTAGTCTTTCAAAACCTGCTTAGTCCATTCATTATGTTTATCAAGATCCAGTCACAAAATTCAAGGTTATATCATCAGATCTATTGAAACTTGAAACGTTTTAAGATACTTTGTCCAAATATGCCCATCAATTAGCAATTTCCAGCAATATTGAAATATAGAACCCTCGAATCGTTTGGCACTTTATAAAGGGTGATTAGATACCTTTGAAGAGTTAAACCATAAAACTTGCAAACATTCAAGAGAGAAACACCAACCAGTGACAATTTTCAGATGATCAACCTTCAAGAAAATTTCAGTGATGAAAGCAAGCAGTTTTTTTAAGATTCATTAGCAAATCGTTGACAGTTTTAGGGCATCGATTTACTGAAAATAGGTTATCAGAGCATGTATCAGTGGATCAATCATTTGAGATAAATACACAAATATATCAAACCCTCATCCAAAAGGGATAAATAGACTGACGGAAAAAAACAAGTATTTAGTTTGTCTAATGCATAAGTTTCGTCTATATGATCATGTTCTTCTTTGATCCATCAACAAAACATGAGATTAGAAACACACTAGATTAGAGAAGATGCAAAACGTTGAAAGAATAAGGCAAATAAATGAAACTATTTTGCATATGAAATCAAGTCTATACTAGATCTAAGAAATCAACCCTAGGGTTCAATAAGTAATCTAGATTAAAGGGTAAAAATAAATTGAACTCTAAATTGCGAAACAAACAAAATTTGGTCAAATCCCGCTATCGTGATTGGTTTCAATAGGCCTTGTTCTGTAAGGTGGCCCAAGTTTGAAACTCGGCTAGTTGGGAGGAGACACCTAAAAATCCAACGATGTTAAGGATTGGTGTGGCCCAGATTGGGTGTGATCCACGAGTGATTTTGACAACTTAGAGAACCTTGGGTTGTGGTTTCTTAGACCACAGACTAGACAAACTAGCAAACCAAAAAAAAAATGAAAAGGAAACTATTAAATGTTTGGCTAAGAATGCAAGGAAAACAAGTGCCTACCCCACTTGAGCTATAGGGGACATTGATCCAATCTTGAGTATTGTTCTCATAACTTTTGTGTTTGAATTCACAAGCACCTTCAAAGGATTACTTAATGAACTTCAAGCTTGGATACTTAAACTACCACAAGAATATAGAGGAGACTAATCCTATGAGAACTTAGACTAAGTACTACAATAGAAATTCAAACTAAGTCGATGGTAAGAGAATAGAACCATGCGTTGTATATGCTCAATACAATAAATCTAAGTCTAGAATTTCACAAGGAAAAGAAATAAGTGACAACATGTACTCCTATTTTGCTTGCTTGATGTTGAAGTAGCTCATTTCCTCCTAGAAAAAACATGCAATATCGAATATCCTCTATAATAGCTCTAAAACATATGCTCAAAAAATAGACAAATTTCACACTA
>ML844032.1:38160-49199 GCA_009831015.1 Picea engelmannii | reverse complement strand
CATCATTATTGAGATAAACATGGTAATCACGTCTTCTAAATAATTTTCTCTTTATGAATCAATATATGAGCCAATTGGTAATTTTTAATTACATACCACATGCATAGGCTCTAAATTGATGAAGAAGAGGGGATATGATAGCCAAGGGATTGGAAATAGGGGACAAGAGTGTTGGACAACTGAGAGGGGGGGTGAATCGGTTGTTACTGTGCTTAAACAATTATGCCCATTTTAAACTCTTGACAAAACACTCAATGACGATCACAATAATGCAGGGAGGTAATCAATAGAATATTCAACATCAATCACACACATGAAATATACAGAGACAGATATTTCCTGAGGAAACCCATAAAGGGAAAAACCTCTTCTTCTTGATATGATAAGTAATATTTATTTTCTGTACATTATCATTCTTGGGAGCTCCAACTCCTTTTGAGGATACAACCTACAACTTGTTGAGAGCACCAACTCTCTGGTTTCTCTAGCACCCACTAGAAGGAAGCACCAACTCCCTGGTTTCTCTATCACTCACTAGAAGGAAGCACCAAATCCCTAAGTGTTTCGGCACCAACTTCCAGTTACATAGGAACCAACCTGTATAACAAAGAACAATAGTTCTCCCTTGCACCACCCTGCCACCCTGGTTTTTTTGGCTGCAACCAGATGGAAGATACAACTCCCTGTGTTCAAGAACCCACTTGAAACTATGAGGACAAAAGTCCTCCCTAACACCTCCCTACCACCCTTAAATATAAATCTTTGCTTTTCCTAAATTTATCACAATGATACACCATTTATCTATGGATTACCAGTCTCATCATTTTTCTGCTACACTGCTCTGCTCTGCCTGCATCAGTGTCTCTATGCCCGCTTCTCCCTGAGAATTTTGTTCTTCTGCTCTTTCTCTGAATGTGCACCTCAGATTTCTCTTCCTCTCTCAGATAATCATTTCTGCTCTATCTCTTTCTTCTGCGCTTTATGCTCTACGTATTATTTATATTCAATATGCTATGCCTCTTCTGTGTGTTTCATCTCTTGAAAACAACATGCTTCTACCCACATGAATAACTCTCAATAGAAGAAAACCATATCTTATATGTTCTGCGCATATTTATCATGCCAAGTCCTCTGGTAGGGCACACACTCAACTCTTCATCCTCTCTGGCGATCATCCTAAATCTTTTCTTCATCAGTGGCCATTATCCTGAGATTCTTCGGCTTCTTTGGCAGTTACAGTCTTCGACTCATTTCCATCTGTCAATTGTCTATATGATGAATCTTCACTTCACTGGTAGTTACCTCGAGATTCTTCGGCTCCTCTGGCGATCACACTCAAGCTCGTCGAATTCTCTGGCAAATACAATCACTTTGTTTATGGCAACTACAATTAGTCCTTTCCGATAGTTACAAAGAGAATTTTTTCACACTTGTTCCTTTGGACCCTTTTCCCTTCCAGAGACAAACTTCTCAGCATGCGCTATCTTTTCTTGCTAATCCCCTTCCTTTCACGTGATCATCAGCGGTGACCAAAAATCTATCCAAAAAGGAGCTTCTAGTGAGCGCTGACTCTGTTTCATGATATGAACTTCGTCTATGAGCTTCATGTGACAACATGATTGTGGGCGCATCCATAGGTGTTTTGAGGGCAACCCTCTTTTCTCCCCGCAATTCACTACAAGCCTCCATGCGTCCTTTCTCATAAACTATGGTTTCAATTGCGGCCCGCTCATGAATAATTAAGACCCAAGCATGTTTTGGCCCCGCAATGGAGCACAACTGTCGATCTCATGATCTTGATGGTGCTCCTGAATGGATGGTTCAGATATGTCCTCTCAACTCTACGGACCAGATCTCACATTCCTACATCAACGACTAAGATTTACTTTGTGATCTGGGCTTCAGGAGTTTCAAATCTCAAACCTTGTTGTTGTTGACTGGATATCTTTTAGAATGGAAGATATGTTGACATTTTTCCTCTTCAATCAACGGATCTACCTTCTTTCCTTTTTCCACGTGTGATCCTTAGTCTCAACAATCAAGTGACATGTGTCCCTCCAAACCAACGGACGAGATCGATTTCAAATTTTAGGCATCGTGAGTTTCGATTCTCAAACTCCGCTTACTCTCGGAGTATTTCACTCAGAGTCCATGATCCAACGACATGTGTCCCTTTTGGATCAACGTTCACAATCCTTTCACATCTTCATACTTCAGATATTTTAACTTATGCTATCCTTCCACTGGAGTAGATCGATGGATGAGAATGCTCCTGGAGTGATCTTTCAGATCGGACGTCTCGTGTCCACTTCCTAACTTCGACATTCGAGACTTTGAAGCTTTTGTCATTTTCTAGTGGAAAAGTTCCCGAATTAAAACTCCCGAAGTGACGTAACTCTTGCATCACTCAGTAACATGTCACGAGCTGAGCATCTTCCATGTGTCACTCAGATTCATGATTTGCACGTACCTGAAATGATGATTTCAACTTGACACTTTTCATTATTCAACTGTGCCACATGTCCTTGTTGACGTAGACTGCTGATGTGATTTGTTGATGTGGTCTTTTGACGTGGCCTGTTGACCAACAACATTGATCCAACAATCCTCGTATGTCCTCCAAATCCGATGG
Source organism: Picea engelmannii (assembly GCA_009831015.1). NCBI lineage: Eukaryota > Viridiplantae > Streptophyta > Pinopsida > Pinales > Pinaceae > Picea > Picea engelmannii. The sequence continues at coordinate 46,567 of ML844032.1, read as the reverse complement.
TCCTGATTCATTTCGGATTTCTGGGCTTCACATTTTTCCAATATCAAACTTTTGGGAGCATAACCTCCTCGTATCTTTAAACCCAAACTAAATGTTGTTCATCGATCAAGATCTTAGATCGACGTCTTGATCTGTCAGTCTTGCAGATTTTCTATATTATCATGTCCTTCCACTTGAAAGTGATCCGATGGCTAACGAGAATTCGCATAATAGAATTCTTAAACATTTTCCTTGCTTATCTTGTCCTTCCACTCAAACTGATCTGATGACTCAGATTATTCCTTGATCTAACAGTCGAGATCTCCTCTTCACGAACTCAGACTTCGTGAGTTCCTGCAACTCTTCCTTTGAAATTCCCGATTTACGAGTCAATGAAATTCTGATATCCCACCACGTGTCCTCTGGATCCAATGACTCAAATCTCATCGTGACTTCGCATTTCATAGAGTTGGAGAACTACTCACCTCCCTTCTCCCAACTCTCGATTTTCTGAAACCCGCTCCAGATCGACGACCTTTAGCCTTCTATGATCCAACAACTGTGATGAAATCGTGAACTCAGAATTCGCGAATTATCACTTCTCCTATCTATGATTTCCTGATCTGCGAGTTAGTGAAATGATGATCTCTCGCCATGTTTCCTCTCTCAATGGAAGGTCATAATTTACTCTAGCTCTCTGGACTTCTGGTTTTTCAAGTCTCAAACTGAAAAATCCTCGAAGTCATTTTCTCCAGAGTTCAGGATTGTGTGCCACCTGTCATTCTTGACAGTGGACGGTCCCTACTTACTTTAGGACTTTGGGACTTTGACAAGTCCGCTCTCCTATGCTCATCCAAAGGATTAACCTTCATGCATTTATTTCTGGATCCAACGAATATTGATCCTTGGTGCTCAGATCCAACGGATCAGAACTATACTTCTCCTCTATGCTTCCTCTGGTCATTGGGCACTGATCTAACGGTCATCGAGTATTCAGGATTGGTTATCCAATGACCATTGTCGTTCTTCCTCCTGATATCTCTGATCTCTCTAACTTAGAATATTTTCTAAGTGTTTAAAGGTCTCAACCTTTTCTCCTCCTACGAGTCATTCTCTTGGATCTCAGCTGCACTTCTGGAAACCACAGAGTGCTATGTCTTCTGAGATTTGGTCTCTGCATACTATTCACTCCTCCTCCTTAGCTTACACTTCTTTCCGAGCTTTGATATCTGCATACTCATGCTATTCCTCCTAAGCTTTGATTTTCATATTGTTCGCTTCTTCTTCTGAACTTATGCTTTCCCTGTTTTCCATGATTGTTGCTTTCCTCATTGCTTCTTTTCTTTCCTGTAAACATACCATCATCACTATTGTTCTTTCCATCAATGACAAGCACACTCTACCTGTAAACATGCCAACAAAGAGACTAATGATCCCATTATGGTAGAACCTATGATGATGCATGAAGGCTTAGGATTTTATAGTGGAGAATATGACATGAGTGAGTGCTCCAAGGTTGTTCAAGGTGGTGAAAATATCGGGGAAAATGAATGCTTCCCATATATTAAACAAATTTTGGCTCTAAGAGGTGCTAAGACCACCGAGATTTACTTTTTGAAGGTAAGCGTGTGTTATCACTACGTAAATTTCTTGGCTGTGAAAGGAAATTCACGGAGGTAACCTCTAACCAGATTTAGGATTAGAAGTTATCCCTTCCAATCCAGAGAGGGCTCTCTCATTGAAATTATGGCACAATCAAGAATGATAGCCTATCTAATTGGGCACATTGGCTAGATATTTAGACAGGTAAGATTTTAAGAAATAATTGGTGGCAGATTTAGGAGAATGCTACCATTGGGCATGTAGTTAAGGGTTGAATACAAAATAAGATGATCAATAAATCAATAATTGAACTATCAGGTTACAGAGGCAAGGTAGCTAATGTCTCTCAGTCACAAATTCTTGTTGTAGCATGATAGAGGATAAAATAAAATAGATCATCACATCAGAGCATCTATCTATGGATGAATTCCAATGTGATTTTAAGAAGATAGGGTGGAGTACTTAATTGTCATGATTAAAAACATTTTAAAATGAATTTTGAACCACAACTTTTCAATCAAATACCAGAAGACTTAAATATTCAAATGGAAGTTGAGGTAACATAAACATTCACAAGAAGAAACAGATACTTTAATTCATTAACACATGAAACTCTAAGTCTGAAAGTTTTGATCCTTTGTATTGATCACCTTGAAAAAAGTTCAGACAATTATATTGGCACAATAAAGTCCTCTTCTCACACACTCGAACCCTTTTTAGATATTTTTCATTACAATATATAAAGATACATGTCATAAAAACTCATAAGAGTCAAATTAATGGAGGTTCTCTATCTTTAGAACAAGTTACAACTTAAAAAAAAAAACTTCCACTAAACTGCTAACAAATTGCTTCAAACTAGGAAATAGTTTTCACTAACCAAATATATACATATTATGACTTAAATGCATCAACTAAATGAAAAAAATCTAGGTCCTTCGAATATCTATGTACATATAACACTTGTACTCCATTTGGAAGATGATTGGATGTTGATATGGAGGTTAGGTGTACTTTCACAACGTGAGGCGACTACTCGCTGCAAAACTGCAGCTTCAACATTTTCGCAGAAAAACTCGCTATGAAACTACAACTTCAACATTTTCGCAGCGAGAACTCATTGTGAAAGTTTTGTTCTTATATTTATTCAATCATATGACTTATGTTTGATGTGTAAGAAACATTTAGGAGTCTGGCCTTGTAAATATAAGTATGATGAACCATGAAATGCATAATCCTTACTCAAAAATATTGCTTGGAGTAACCAAAATCTAAACCCTAAGTATCCCATAGCTTAAAAACTAGGGTTTGACCCACTGATCTAAAATTAAGGATCAAAACTGAAACAAAAATGTTGAGAAACCTATGACCATCCACAAATCATTCATATACCACCTGAGCTAGTAAATCCAGATTCCTCTTGGCTTCTTCTTATTTTCTCTACTGCAACTCCTTATTCAATGCTCTATTTTCTACTTGTAGGACCCTGTTTTGCTGATAAAGGTGCTTAACTTGTCTATGTAGAGGCAAAGACCTCTTTACCATATTTATGTTGTTTTCTAGGGCCTCTTCATATGTGTCAATATTTTCAGAGACTTTGATGATCATTTCTCTTTTCTCCTCTCTTAGTTGCACTATGGTGTTTTTTTCCACTTTAAGTTGTTTTCTTAGTCTATACATTGTTCTATTACTTTCCGGTGAAGATTGTATCTCAAGATTTTCTATAATTTCACTTTGAACGTGAGCTTCATGTACATATTTGACTTCTAGGGTGAGTTTCTTGACAACAAACCTAGTTAAAGGATTTCTAGGGTTTATAGTTTCAATTTCATGCCCTTCTTTTTTCTTCCATAGGTTTCAGGAACACTCTCATCATCTCGTTTTCTCGATTCAATTGATCTTTGTCTTCTTATCCTATTATAACTTTCAAGGCCTGGTGAGAATACCTTTTTAGCTGAGGAATGTGTATTTTCTTTTGATTTGGGAGTATTGGTTTCTGACGGAAACCTTGCTGATGCTAAAAATCATTCCCATTATGTATGGGTTTTCTTAAGTTCTTCCAATACTAACAAATTGATAAGGGAAAAATGAAACAAACTAGCCTCAATCTGTTTAGCTTTATCTTGTACCCTATCTGCCATTTTTCCAAGACTCCTATACATATATAAAGGTAAGTTAAGGAGTTTATTTCTTGTAAAATGCATTAGAAACCTTATATGATATTGATATATCTTGCTAAAATTCATTTCATAGGTGAAATACCTCTGAATCTCCCTCATTAGATTATCAAATTGTTCAAGCATGTGTTTTCTTGGGACTCCAAAAAATAAGTATTCATTATGATGCTCATGAGTCATTTGAAAATGTGAAGTCTAAAGGAATACCTTTGAACCATCTGTCTCCATGTGCATGCATCTCTGTAGCAGTAGAAATGGTCTGTTCTATAACTAAGAACTCAAGTGGCTCAATCATGGTCTTGGCACCATCAAAATTAAGTGAAAACTTCTTTTCCACCTCTATGTTGTAACCTTGCAGCTTCTCACAGAAGGTGATAAATACAACCTTATGAAAAGAGTCTCTGAAAACATGATCAGATTTTAGCAAATACATCCCCTGAGGCTAGAACCGAACAATGTCTCCTCCTTTGTTGTATTTCTTCTTCTTCTCCACAGACTCCATTGCTACCAATGTATGATGGGATGAAATTGTTTCTTGGACAACAGAAGGATGAAAATAAATAATTCAAAACCTACAACAATTAGGGTTTAGGTAGAGCCTATGGTTTAATGACAAATTCATTGCAAACAATATGGATGATAGAGTGTGCTTAATGATGGGACAAATAGACATGGTTTTTCAAGGTAAAACCCTTAATTAATTATGGAAACCCTTAATTAATACCAAGTCATGACTCTAAAACTCAATAAACATATTTGAAAAGACTCTGACCTTATTCACATTAGTGAACACTAACAGGGCGTTTGAAGGAATTGCAAGTTTAGAAGAAGAAAAAACAACAATAAATGGATTATGCAATATTTCATCACTCTAGTAATCATATTCAATCTCGAATAAGGGAAATAAAGAGATGACACCAATAATTAAGATTTCACTAGTAGTTGGAATACCGAGTGAGAAAGATTGCAAGAACAAGGGAAAACCAAAGATGTATGTACAAGGAAAGTTCCCTCTTATCTATCTCCATTTTAAGAAAATGGGCCATGAGTTTGATGAGTGTTTTATTATGATCTATGTTTCTTTTGTGCATTGAGAGGCCATCATGTTGCTTCATACTAGAAGAAACAATCCTTTAACAAAAAGGGTAGTGTTTCATTGAGAATAAGGATCATAGGATCACTTCCTTAAGTGTAGATAGTGGCAAGAGATACTATAGCTATTATAAATTAATTGGACATAATTAAGGATTCCAAATGTTGGAGATTATGCCTCAAATGTCACCCAAAGAACTGAAAAAACTAAACTAAATAGAAGGTGGATACATAATAACAATGGATAAGAAGACATGGTTTCATCTACAGTGAAAGGATTAAAAACATTCCAAGGAGATGCAATGGTAGAAGAATAAATGGTCAAGAAACTATTGGAAGCAATTACAAGTAGAGAAGAATCTTCTACAAATACCCAAAACTACAAGGAGGAATCCTTGAAGATGATGTTATGTTGTCTTGAAGACCACTAGTTTAGAAGATCCTTATAAAGGTAAACATACCTTGTAAAAATCACCACTTCGACAAGTATTTTCATGTCGACTTCAAAACATCATCCGGAAATTAGACTTAGAAATAATTTAGTACCTTGGGACCTGCATGCCTCCTTACTTCCGACAACAATTTTACATCATTAACCTCTGATCGAATGATTCCACGAATGTTCGACCTCAAATCATTTATTAAAATTTACTGGAATGTAATAGGGTACCTTGGGAGTCATTCACATCATTGGTGATTTCCCTCGCACTTGTTAACGATTTACCTTAATGATTGGTAATCAAGTGGTTTCTACCATGTTTGACATCAAGTAATCTATTCAGATGAATAGATTTGTACCACATCGGGATTGGGACGAAGACCTTGGGTTGAGTGTTCACTCTATTATCTTCTTTTCTCAAGCTACGAAGGAGATCATTTAAGCATGTTGATATATATAATGTCACATAGATCCACTTTGTATTGATCTGTGGCTATGTTTTGTCATCTTGTAGATCCACTGTGTATTTTTCATGGTTGCGATCAGTTTAGGTCATAGAGAGATGGATCCACATTGTATTTTGGTGGCCATATCCTTAGTCAATATCATCATGGATCCGTAGTGTATTTATTGGTTTTTGTGCTGTGATTCATTTGTATTCCGAGCATAGGTATGCCTACCTCAGAAATGGAACATATATTAACATTATTTGATTGTTGTCTGCAACTTCTACTAGGTTCTCCAAATACATACCCTTGTGTCGAAGAATCTACAAAGTGTTTCATCCATCAATATTCATTTTCTAACTTCACACTTTTGGGGGAAATATGTTACACATCAAAAATCGTCACTTCGACAGTGTCGCATTTTCATTATTGTAAGTGTCATAAGTGTCGCACTTTTTTTTGCAAGTTTCACAAGTGTCACACTTTTTGTCTCAAGTTTCATAAGTGTTTCATTTTCTTTTCCTAAGTGTTGCATATTGAATGAAACAATGAAAAAACTTGCTACAAACCCTAAAACATGTTAGAAGAAGAATCCCCATAATTTGACAGTCGGAACAAGTGTTTTTACTAGGGAACTACTCATCTTGGTAATTTTTTGGAACATCAATGCTCCCCTACTCATATATAGGGAGTTTCAATGCTTCTTTTCCATATTAGGGGGAGCATTGTAGCACTCTTTTGTCCATTTTAAGGTAGCACTGAATTGGTTGAGGGAATATTGGAGGAAATCCCACTTTCCTCTAAAGATAACTCTGGATGGATTGGGTTAGTTTGTCTTGAATCTAAATCCAGGGTTGCATCTAAGGAAGATATCACAACTATTGGATCCATATCCTCAACTAATTCCAAATATATCCAAGGTAGTTGAGCCTCTCAAAGCCTATAAATGGAGGCATTATCATGGTGAAAAGGAGGAGAAAATAAGCAAAGAATTGTTATTTTGATTGTGCATCTTTCAAGAAAGGGTTGGATGAGGAGGACTTGAAGAGGTTGTTGCAACATCATCTGAATATTATAACTTTTCTTTTGAATTTATCATCTAATATACTTGGCCTATTTACTTCAAGTATGTGGTTTCATGTGTTTGAATATGCTTAATTTTATTTGCATAGATTAATTTTCTTTCCCTAATCCATCAGAGTAGAAGGAAGTCACTTGTTATCTGTTGTTCATTGTAGGTATTGATTTGCACTAGAAGTTGGATCAAGCTTGTAGATAGGAGCAACTAGGACAAACATTGTAAACATAGTACATCCTACTTTACCTTCTCCTATCTTTTTCGATAAGAAAAATGAGTTTATAGGAATGGTAGTGTCCAAATGATTGTTTCTGTCTTGGTATAAGGTTCAGTAATCCACAGGAAAGTTCACCTGTCCGCAGGGGAATATTTCCATAACAAGGAATTCATATAAAATCTAGCTCAAAATTGGGGTTATTTTGAGCTAGATTTTCAAATTTATGTTGAAGGAATTAGAATAGAGAATTAAGAACCCCTCATTTTGATTAATATATTCCTAGTTATATCACTCTCTTGCTACATTCTTACCCTTCACAATGACCATTTACAAAGGGTTATGTTAATCCCTAGATATTGAGTTACTACATTTCTATTATTATATTATAATGGTCCTTATTGTTTGGATAGGCCTGTTGGCTAAACCCTTTAATTGTAATTGTACTGATCTGTAAATTTTCATGGACATTCCACTAGAACCGTTCATCAAAACATATCTTAACATATTCTAAAATATTATATTATGCAATTTATTTTCGCAGATCCCAAATTAATTATTACTATCTTATTGCTTAGATTTATTAAAATAACTTAATATGAAAATGAAATACTAAGCAAATGAACACACCATCCACATAAATGAACACAACATGTATTCTAGGAAACCCAATATGGGAGAAAACCCAACTCGAAGGTGAGGCCTATGCTTTTCTCTCTTTTCTTCATTAATGAAATGAAAGTACAAAGAAATTGTTGGAAATATGGCTACAGCAGAGATGATGCAGATGATCAAGGTTGTCATTGATGGCAATCGATTGTGTATGGTGAACACAGATGCTGAATCTCAGATGTTGAAACGTAGATGCTGAAACACAAATTCCGAATCACAGATGTTGAAACGTAGATGCTGAAACACAGATGCTGAATCTCAGATGTTGAAACGTAGATGCTGAAACACAAATGCCGAATCACAGATGTTGAAACGTAGATGCTGAAACACGACTGCTGGAACACGAATGCTGAAACACAACTGCTGGAACACGNAGATGTTGAAACGTAGATGCTGAAACACAAATGCTGAATCACAGATGTTGAAACGTAGATGCTGAAACACAAATACTGAATCACAGAGGCTGAAACGTAGATGCTAAAACGGATGCTGGAACACGACTGCTGGAACACGACTGCTGGAACACGACTGCTGGAACACGGATGCTGGAACACGACTGCTGGAACACGACTGTTGGAACACGGATGCTGGAACACAACTGCTGGAACACGACTGCTGGAACACAGCGTTGCATGAGGTGGCATGTGTAGAGGAGGCAGAGTAAAGAGCCAGTTCAGAAAATCAGGGAGAACGCTGGCATGGGAAAAG